>JAURSC010000253.1:0-69092 GCA_030788265.1 Drosophila americana | reverse complement strand
GTTATTCATTCATGTATGTTCTGCGATGTAACACAATGTTATCTGGGTAAGTTGCGTTGATCCCGCGCTGCCCTTGATCAAAATATGTTCTCCTTGATCCAGTAATATTACGAAAGATATGTTTTATCGGCAATGCCGGAGCAGTATATTTATTTTGGCGACTTATGTGTTGCGCGCTTCATATAAAACTAAAACTAGGGGACAAGCAAATTATACAAATACCCTAAGCCTCAATGCATCACGCCATCAAAGCATGGTCGGCAAGCCGACTCAGCATTCCATGCAGTGTCAGCTTACCGCTGCTGGCTGTTCTTAGCGCAGAGCGCTGAACTCAGTTCTGGCGCGTCAGCATTGTTAATACGAAGCTACTTAATTGCTAGGGCAATATATTTATGCTTAGTTGTTAACTACCCCCCCCTCAGGATGATGGCCGTCCTCGGGCATGTCGTATTTGTCAATCGCCTTCTGCATCTGCATGGAGGCTCGTCTTTTCCTTAGCACCAGAAAAAGGAAGAATGAGCCAATTAGTCCGACATTCAGGACCGCGCCAATCGCGAACCAGAATTTAGGCGAGCCAGCCGCAACTACCTCCTCCTTGAAATCTCGAATTGATAGCAAGTTGTGATGTTCATACGATGCAGGAGTGGTATGCTTAGTGTCGGGTCATGTCCGATGATGTTTAGGAGCGGTGACCTCACGATGCCAGGCTGCTTGCTTAGTGATTTGGCGCAGGTTTACAAATTCTGTGCCATTGATAGTTGCAGACCGTTCGAAAGTTATCAGGAAGGTTCCTGAGACGGTTACCTCTGCGTCATCATCTGTTCGGACGCGCGCTGTCGCTTCGTTGATAACCCACGACGCCGTCATCTACAGGCATTATCGCTTTCAGGTGGCTAGGTTGAGTGTGGCAGTTGGCGATTGTTTCCCGCGTGAAGGGAGCTAGCACAGGTTTCGCGCCGTGCTCGTTCGCAGAAGGTGTTATGCGTAGTTACGGTGCATCCAGTAACTGCAAAGGTATCCTTTTCGCATTCCGCCAACGTGTCTTCGTCGAGTCGCAGAATGGTTTGTTGGTGTGAAACGGGGTAGACGGAGACCTTTTGGCACCTAAACTCAACTTTAGGGTAGGCTATTAATATGTGGATAATATTCTCGGACTGAAGGACCTTGATCTTAGAAGCTTTATCAAGCTAACTATTGGGGTATCTTGTTCGATAAGTGATTTTAGATCGGTATGATCAAGGATTGTAGGATTTACTATGCTTGCTTTTGCCAACGTTATGGTGAGTACTAAATTTTGAATTTCTGTGTTCAGTATTCTATTTCTTGCCAACAGGGTCTCGAATAAATGAGGAGTGTCAACCAAATCGCCTTTGCGGGAACTGATAATTTTATTGATAGTGTCCGTTAGTCTGTTTATTTGTGTTTGATTTCGGAGTTTATTAGTATCTGTTTGGAGTTAGCCTCCACCAACTGCGTCTCTGTAACGCGGATCCTTAAGAAATCTGAAGCATCAGGGGTGCCAGCAACAACCTTCAAGGCAGTGCCTAAGAAATCGAGGCTTCGTGCAAATCTGTGATGCACTTGAAGAACGGACAACAATGTTCTAAGGTGATCTGTATCTACGTCTAGTAGTTTGCGCATATGCGACTGTGGAAAGGAATCGGACAGTCTTCCGTCTCGTCTATCATACTAACAAATTCGGAAATGTTACTTGAGTGCCTCAAGTAGCTACGTTGATCGAACACCAGTACTTCCCCGTCTAAGACCGGAATGTAGTTGACATGCGAGAAGTCGGTGATCCGAGCATTTACCGCTGCTAGTGCCACAAGCAAAGTGAGTGCAAACCTGAAATGGACGAACAATATAAGACGGTGTTTAAACTCTGAGTTGGCTTACTAGCTAATTGTGGAGGAAAACTTTTCAGGTTGTCCTTATGGACCACCCTCCCCTTAATGAGGACAGACGTTCCCAGGTCTGCTTCGACCTTTTGTTCTGAGCATAAGGGAGTTAACTTGTTCCCTAGCCTCTTGTTGTTCTTCTGGAACACCTTTTCTCCTACCTCGAAAACGCGGTTTTGTCTGGATGCATTGCACCTTTTGATATTGTCTTGCTGTGCCTTAATTAGCCTGTTTTGACGTTCCCGCGACGATCAGAAGCTGCTGCATGAACGACAATTGGTTTCTCGAGGGTACTGAGTGCAAACTTTTGTTGTACTCTATCGTAGCCTTTAAGATTAATTCTGTAGTGTCGCTGATTTTCTTGTCTAACTTGAGGCATCTCGCAATTTCGGTCAGGGTGCTATGAAAGCGCTCCACCTGGCCGTTTGAGGTGCTGTGAAGCGGAGCCGCATTCACAATGCAAATGCCGTAGGCGTTTCGGAGCATCGAAGTGATGGTCTCGGAATTGAAGGCCGCCTCGTTATCGCAATAAATTGTCTTGGTTGCGGGAAAAAGGTTAACAATTTGCAGTAGAGGGCTTGTGACATCGATTATCGTTCTGGATAATATCGGTTGGACGACTGCAAATTTTGAGAATTTGTCTATGCAGGTCAAGAACTGTTTCTTGTCTGTCGAGAAAATGTCAATATGCAACATTTCGCCAGTATAACTTGGTATAGGCGTTTCCCCGAGTTCTTGTTTCTTCGGGTGCCTATCGTATTTGGCTTTAGTGCAGACCCTGCAGTTTGCAACCACTTCTTTGGCCAGACTGGCCATATTGGGAAAATAATAGTCCCGAAGTACTTGTTTAATGTTTTCCTGAGCTGCTCTGTGCGCTCGATTGTGCTCGGCAGTGATGATTTCTAACTGCTCGTTTTTGTCCGTTATATCTTGCACAAGATTTTTGCAATGCCAGAATTGGGTAGCAGGGAAATACAAAATCAGGTCGTGTGGAAACTTGCCAACGTGGGAAGATCGCAATGTATTGCATTAACGACTCCAGAATTCACAACTTCTTTGAGGGTTTTGAGAATTGAGCTCTTGTCAGTGTAACTGATCAAGTGCGTGTTTGCTGCGAAACAGCAACAAGTTTCGCTTTAGCGGAAAACGCGATTCCTCTAGGACAATCTGGTTCCTAAAGCAATTCAAAGGTTTGTCTGTTGTCTCGACCGTGTAGGTCAGGGAAAGTTCGCTGTGAACGGTTGCAGCGTCCGAACGGGGCCCATCTTGCAGAGCATTAATGTTTTGCCTTGAAAGGGCATCCGCCACCAGATTCTCTTGCCCGGTTTATAAAACATTTTGGCATTGTGCTGGTCAATGTAAGATTTCCATCTTTAATCTTGGAATTCGTTGTTCTTGTCCGACACAGCGAACGTGAGCGGCTGGTGGTCCGTGAAAATGTTAATTTCCCTAGAACCGTACAGAAAGTTCTGCAATCTGCCTAAAGCCCACACAATGGCCAGCAATTCTCTTTCGTTAGTGGCATAGTTTTGTTCGGCCTGTTTTAAGGCGCGAGAAATCATTGTTATTGGCCTATTGCCTTGGGAAAGAACCGCGCCAATTCCACTGGCCGAAGCATCAGTGGTTAAATCGAACGGTTTCTGGAAGTTTGGATACATTAACAGACGTCTTCTGATGCCAAAATACTCCGCAGACGGTGAAATGCATCGCGTTGAACTTCATTAAATTCAACAGGGATTTTCTTTGATACGTGCCTACTAACTGAAACCATTTTCCCCTTTAAGTATGTCCGATATCGGACGCGCTATAGCGGCAAAGTCCTTAATAAAGACCCTATAGTAGTTGGCTACCCCAAGAAGGACCTAACGCTGTAGACATTCTTTGGTTCAGGGAATTCCTGAATGGCTTTAACTTTTTGGGGTCGGATGTTGCTCCGTCTTTGGTTACAATGAAACCCAGGAATTCGATACTTTCCTTGAAGAAACGAGTCTTTTCGGGGCCTACACGCATGTTTGCGTCGATTAGACATTTTAACACAATGTTAATGTGTTGAAGGTGCTCCGTTTCGTTTTTAGAAAAAATTATGACGTCGTCTACATAGACAAAGCAAATCTTTCCTATATGTTCCCTCAGGATATCGTCTATTGCCCTTTGGAATATGCTGCTTGCATTGCGCAGGCCGAATGGTAGGCGACAGAACTCGTACTTGCCGCTGCTTACTGAAAATGAAGTCTTTTCGCGGTCATGCTCCGCAAGGTAAATTTGATGGTACCCCGACTTTAGGTCGAGGGTAGTGAAGTATTTTGCCTTCCTAGATTTGCTAAGATCATGGGGATGCTCGGCATGGGGGGTAGCGGTCCGGTATGTTTTTCGTTCAGTTTCCTGAAGTCGATTACCAACCTTTTTTTGGGTTACCGTATGAGTCAGTGCCTTTTTATCAACCACCCATGTTGGGCTGTTGTAAGGCGATCTGGAGGGCCTGATTATGCCATCGTCCAGTAATTGTTTGACTTCTTTGTTTATGAAGTCAGAAACACCCATGAGACTCGGGTATCTTGAATACACGGGCTCGTTGTCTACTGTTCGGATTGTAGCGATAACAGCAGTATTAAAAGGGAGAGCTTCGTCTGCATTTGAGAAGGCTCTTTTGTTTCTGAGTATCATGTCCCTGAACTCTTTCTTTACGGAAGGGGGGACTACGATGTCGTTGACATCGGTGAAGTTCACATCAGCACATTGATAGTACTGGAGTTTTTCGGATGTACTCTGGTATTCCAGAGTGTTTTTTGCCAAGTTCAATTTGACTCCGGCTTGTGTTAGCAAGTCGAAGCCTATGATGGCGTCGAAAGAACTTAGGGTATCGAGGAGAAAAAACGGGGAGGTATGTTGGAAAATGTTCATCAAGCATTTGCGCTTGATTTCGGTAGACCGTGGATCGAGTTTACCGAGAATGACTTGGCGACCGGCGTTATGGTCTTTAGCTCTGTTAAGGGCTTCACATAATTTTTGCCGCGCCAGTGTCAATCAACATCTTCAGAGTTCTCCCAGCCAACCGTCGTTCAATGTACGGAAGCCGGGAGTGTTCCCTAAAAAATTAATCGAGTCGTCACCAGGTGCGTACTCGTTCTCACTCTCTAGTTCTTCAACTGCCTCTTTGGCCGCCTTCTCGAATTCTGTTACGGCTTCTTTGGAATCTGATTGTACGACATTGTTAACGCGTTGTCGTCTTTGACCTGTTGAACGGTCTGACGAATTCTTGCGTTTTGGTGCGTTGGACTCATTAGCCTGACGCTTGCTGTAGTCGGTTTTTTGTCTAAATCTGGAGGAAGAGTCAACTTCCATGGGCTGTGGAGCCTCAGTTTGATTATCTTTAGGGGCCTGGGGCTGGGGGACCGCCCTTTTGGCGTTTCACAAAATGGGGATTTCTCTCCTGATTTTGCTCATCTTTGTTAAATCTGGTTTGCTTGCCTTGGGCACGGTTTTTGTTACTTTCAGCAATTTGCGCTCGGTCTTGCAAGGCTTTAGCGTAAGAGTTCGCGAACATGCTTCTCTCAATGCTAGCTTCTGCCTCTCTGGCAAGGGCCAGAGCGGATGGTAGATCTTTTGGTTGTGCAGGGAACACAACCGCTCTCAACGGCTTCCTAAGACCGGAGATAAAGGCGTGCAAGGCGTCGTCTCTGACCTCCCGGTTGAGCAAATCCGCGCCTTCTTGGTCGTGAGACATTACAATTTTGTTAGTTACGAGCGTGAGTTTCTTTTCGACGTCATCGTAGTATTGCATCAGGGACATTTCGCCCTGCGTAACTAACTCCAAACATTGTCTCAGCAAGCGCAAGGATGTTTTGTCCGAGTATGTGCAATCTAGCCTAGCTAGTATTGCATCGAAATTTAGGACAGTGTTGTGAGACACTAGTAAGGCTCCAGCTGGGCCTTTGATTTTGTTCCTAATGATCGCTACCGCTTGGTAGTGTGCAGTGCTCTTTGGATAGTTCTTGAATAGTTCGTACGCGTAGATGGCTGCTTGCCTCCACGCTACATACATCCTGTACGCCGGAGAAATCCGGCACAGATTTAATAATGTCCAAGGGAATATCGCATTTGGCGTTTGGATCGACGGATATTTTCTCGTATGTGACGATTTGCGGCGCCTCCACCTGCAAACTCTGTACTTGTGAAGCTAAAGCGGTTATTTGTGCTTGAAACTGATTTTGTTGTTGCGCTAAAGCTTGCCTGATGGCACCCTCAATGAGATTCTGAACTTGAGCCGGCTCCATTTCTTCAGTTACAACGGTATCTGCAGGAGTAGGATCTACTGAGCAATTGATTTCCCCCTCCCAGCTATCGTCACTATTATATTCGACTTTTATCTCCCTATAATTCCAACTCATTGGCTTATGGTTGGCACTTTTCAAACTTAGGCCGATCGAGAAAGATCGGCAGGTAACGCTGTTGGCAATAGTGGAAACTGGTGAATCTTGGGGTATGCAATATTTATTATAAAAAATTGTTAGGGGTATGCAGCAAAAAAATGTAATGCTGCCGAAAGTATGCAAATTATTCGTTTAAGGTATGCAATGCTTTATTGACAAGGAACGCTGGTAAAAGTATGCAACAGTTTTTTAGTGAAAGTATGCAATGATTTAAAGGAATGAAATGCTGGCAGAAGAGAGCAGCAATATTTACTTTACTTTACAATTTTTTTTTTTTTTTTTTTTTTTTTTTTTTTTTTTTTTTTTTTTTAAAAATCACACGTATCGGTACGTGGCGTTCGAGAATAATTTCTTCAAACTGAAATCACTTATGAACTTACATGGTATGGGTTCCTATTTATTGGTTGGGCGCCAGTTATTCATTCATGTATGTTCTGCGATGTAACACAATGTATATCTGGGGTAAGTTGCGTTGATCCCGCGCTGCCCTTGATCAAAATATGTTCTCCTTGATCCAGTAATATTACGAAAGATATGTTTTATCGGCAATGCCGGAGCAGTATATTTATTTTGGCGACTTATGTGTTGCGCGCTTCATATAAAACTAAAAACTAGGGGACAAGCAAATTATACAAATACCCTAAGCCTCAATGCATCACGCCATCAAAGCATGGTCGGCAAGCCGACTCAGCATTCCATGCAGTGTCAGCTTACCGCTGCTGGCTGTTCTTAGCGCAGAGCGCTGAACTCAGTTCTGGCGCGTCAGCATTGTTAATACGAAGCTACTTAATTGCTAGGGCAATATATTTATGCTTAGTTGTTGTTAACTTACATATGTGATGCATGTGCCTCGCTCTCACTCATTGCTTCGCGCACTTGCACCCATCTATTTTCCCTGTATAGATTCCCACAAAATGCCGAGATCTACAAAATTCATACGTTTGGTTTAGTGGATGTGGCACAAGTGATCGCGGCGTTTGTCGCGAGCCAGAGGTATTTCTTCAATTGTGGTGCCTATTTTTTGCCTGTGGTAGCAATAGGCACTTACATTAAATGCTCTATCCTGTATTTCTTAGGCCAGTCAGGCATGATGAGAAGAATTTGAAAATTTTATTTATACATAAATTGACCTAAATGAAAGATTATATTTATTTTCTGTTACTGTAGGGACCTATTTGCTTAAAATAAAAATATCTAAGTCGTATTTCTGCAAGGGTAATTCATCGTCGGTTTGTCCAAGAATTTTAGAAAAGACCGACAATTGACAAGTTCAATTTTGCGACTTGCTGCTTGTGCACACGCACACTCTTTCGAAAGCGTTGGTGATATTATTAAAGGGTTGGGCCTGTTAATGTGCAAATTAATATTTTCCATGCTTTTTGTAAGGGTAAGGGTGCCTGATCGCTGGCATGTGCAAGCACGCACACTTACGCACTTACCCACCGCAGGCATGCCAAAAAAACAAAGACCGTGCCAGTCGCCCAAATTTACGCACCCATTGATAAAAATATCTCTGCCTCACGACAAACCCTTGATCAGCTCATTCGCACACATTTGTGTGTGTGTATATGTGCGTGTGTAGAGCTCGAAATTCACAAATGCCAAAAACTTCAAATTTGTCAATTTGCATCGGGCAGGCAGGCAGGCAACCAACACGCACACAAACGCATTAATGCTTCCATCCATATAGAAAAGTGTTTTAGTGTGCGTGGTTGGCCGACCTAAAAAATTATCATGCACACATGCCAGCGATCAGGTACCCTTACCCTTACAACAAGCATGGAAAATATTAATTTGCACATGAACAGGCCAAACCCTTTAATAATATCACACAACTGCTTACTCGAAAGAGTGTGCGTGTGCACAAGCAGCAAGTCGCAAAAATTGAACATTGGCAATTTTTGATGTATGAAAATTCTTACAAGCCGACGATGAATACCCTTGCAGAATACGACTTAGATATTTTTGTATTTAAGCAAAATATGTTTCTACAGTAAATAGAAAATAAATATAAATATTTCATTTAGTCAATTAATTGTGTATTAAGTAAAATTTGATCAAATTCTTCTCATCATGCCTGACTGGACGAAGAAATACAGGATAGAACATTTAAATGTGAGTGCCTATTGCTACCACAGGCACACAATTGAAGAAATAACCTCTGACTCGCGACAAACGCCGCGATCTACTTGTGCGCACATCCACACAAACAAACATAGGAATGTTTTGTGTTCTCGGGGAGGGAGAAAGGATGGACTCAAGTGCGCAAAGCAATGAGCGAGGCACATGCATACACACATACATATGTTTTTGGGCTGTAAGGATTTAAAAATGGCATACATACATATATTAAGAAAACGCGTCATCAGCGCGACGTTGTGCGCTGAGCGAGATGCGGCTCATACTGAACGTTCGGCTTTTGAGGCTGGCGTTCGGCTGCCACTCTCAGCAGTCTTACTCTGTCTGAGCACACTAAAATGGTCGCAAGTACCATTGGAGTCGCCTCGTTTTCGATTTTCTTGTTTCGATTAAAAGTGCCATTTGATATGTCTATACATTGTATGGTTAGTGGCGTTACTCATCTTAGTGCTTATATTGTCTTTGGTCTTACTCTGTCTTGGCACACTAAAATGATCGGAGGTACCACTGGGGTCGCCTCGTTTCGTTTTTTTTTTTTGTTTCGATAAAAAGGGCCATTTGGTATGTCTATACATTGTATGTCACAATCATTGCTATACGATTTTCAAATTTGCACTCAATCTTTGGCGTTTTCAACGTGAGTTGATATATTTTAAATAAAGTTTTCCTACAGGTTTTTCTCCCAGCCCGTGGAATGAAATAAATTCCGAAGAAAATATTATATAGCCATAATACTATTTGAGCCTAACTATGTACCATACTTTTGACTCCAGCTCAGAAGGAAAATTTCAGTGATTTGATCAACTATGCCAGGATAGTCTCTGGCTTTTACTAAGTGATTGTTCCAGTTCGCCTCTTCAACAATATTTAGATAATTTGTTCTCGATGGTAACTCGTCAACTTTAATTTAGACTCGTATTATTTTAATATGGCTTAACCTTGAAATTATTACCCAAAATAAAACCAACGTCCTTAATTCAAATTAAAATTAATTAATTTGAAAGATTTCAACAGTTGTATTTGTCAATTATTGAAAAAGTGCTTACCAAAGATGGTACTTTACTTGAAACAGGCGTGTTGTTCAGCCATTTTGTATACCCTGAACCCATTAAAAATGGTATAAGGGGATATTGTATTTGTGCAAAATGCAAATGTATGTTACAGGCAGAAGGAAGCATCTCCGACCACATAAAGTATATAATTCTTGATCAGCATCAATAGCCGAGTCGATCTAGGCATGTCCGTCTGTCTGTCAGTCCGTTAGTCCTATGTATGAACGCAACGATCTCAGAACCTATAAGAAATTTTAGATGTAGATGCCCTAGTTCCCGCGCAGATCGAGTTGTTTCCGATAATCGATAACTTATTCCGTTTCCAAGCAATCGATTAAGTCGATATCGACATCCTGTTTTTTTTTTAGCAAAATTGGGAAATAATAAGAGCTAGAGTTACCAAATTGGCATATGCTTCTAACATAGATATATATATGCATTTGATGTGAAAAGAGAGGGCTCAGGGATCCCCTATTCGGGAGCTCCCGACTAGAACCTCTTACCTGTTTTTTTATACCCTGCAGAGGGTATTATACTATTGTCGTGAAATGTGTAACGCATAGAAGGAGACATCTCCGAAACCATAAAGTATATAGAGCCATGTCCGTCTGTCTGTTTCTATGCGAACAAGTCTCTCAGTTTTAAAGCTATCTTACTGAAACTTTTCAGAAGTCCCTATGTTAAAGCAGCTGGGTCGGACCACTATATCATATAGCTGCCATAGGAACG
The DNA here is from genome assembly GCA_030788265.1 of Drosophila americana. NCBI lineage: Eukaryota > Metazoa > Arthropoda > Insecta > Diptera > Drosophilidae > Drosophila > Drosophila americana. The sequence goes on along the minus strand of JAURSC010000253.1, from coordinate 58,844 downwards.
ATCCGTACAATATAAGTTTTTGTATGAAAAAACATTTTGCTTATCAAGATATATTGAACAAACTCGGCATTCATTATTTTACTAAGCTCCTCATATATATGCAAAATCCTATTAAGACCGGACCACTAATAATATAGCTGCCATAGGAACGATCGGTCGAAATTAAGTTATTGTATGAAAAACATTTTGTTTTTCAAGATATCTTGTCCAAACTCGGCGTTTATTAGTTTTACTTTACTCTTCATATATATGCAACATCCTATTAAGATCGGACCACTAATCATATAGCTGCATAGGAACGATCGTTCGAATATTAAGTTTTTGTATGAAAAACATTTTGTTTATCAAGATATCTTGACCAACCTCGGCATTTATTAGTTTTACTTACTTCTCAATATACGCAAAATCCTGTTAAGATCGGAACACTATATCATATAGCTGCATAGGAACGATCAGTCGAAATTTAAGTTTTTGTATGAAAAACATTTTGTTTATCAAGATATCTTGACCAAACTCGGCATTTATTAGTTTTACTAATCTCCTCATATATGTGCAAAATCCTATTAAGATCGGACCACTAATCATATAGCTGCCATAGGAACGATCGGTAGAAAATTAAGTTTTTGTATGAAAAAACATTTTGTTTATCAAGATATCTTGACCAAACTCGACATTAATTAGTTTTATTATGCACTTCATATAAATCCAAAATCCTATTAAGATCGGACCACTATATCATATAGCTGCCACAGGAACGATCGGTAGAAAACAAGGTTTTGATTAAAACCTTTTTATACCCTTGCAGAGAGTATTATAAGTTTGTCGTGAAATGTGTAACGCATAGAAGGAGACATCTCCGACCCCATTAGGTATATATATTCTTGATCAGCATCACCAGCCATGTCCGTCGTCCGTCTGTCTGTTTCTATGCGAACTTGTCTCAGTTTTAAAGCTATCTTGATGAAATTTCGCAGAAGTCCCTTATCTGTTGCACGCAGCTCATATGTGAAAAACCAGTGTACGGACCACTATATCATATAGCTGCCATAGGAACGATCGGTAGAAAATTAAGTTTTGTATGAAAAAACATTTTGTTTTTCAAGATATCTTGTCCAAACTCGGCGTTTATTAGTTTTACTCTACTACTCATATATATGCCAAATCCTATTAAGATCGGACCACCATATCATATAGCTGCCATAGGAACGATCGTTCGAATATTAAGTTTTTGTATGAAAAAACATTTTGTTTATCAAGATATCTTGACCAACCTCGGCATTTATTAGTTTTACTTTACTTCTCCTATATACGCAAATCCTGTTAAGATCGGAACACTATATCATATAGCTGCCATAGGAACGATCAGTCGAAATTTAAGTTTTTGTATGAAAAAAAATTTTGTTTATCAAGATATCTTGACCAAACTCGGCATTTATTAGTTTTACTAATCTCCTCATATATGTGCAAAATCCTATTAAGATCGGACCACTATATCATATAGCTGCCATAGGAACGATCGGTAGAAAATTAAGTTTTTGTATGAAAAAAAACATTTGTTTATCAAGATATCTTGACCAACTCGACATTAATTAGTTTTATTATGCACTTCATATAATCCAAATCCTATTAAGATCGGTACACTATATCATATAGCTGCCACAGGAACGATCGGTAGAAACAAGTTTTTGATTAAAAACCTTTTTTTACCCTTGCAGAGAGTATTATAATTTTGTCGTGAAATGTGTAACGCATAGAAGGAGACATCTCCGACCCCATTAAGTATATATATTCTTGATCAGCATCAACAGCCATGTCCGTCTGTCCGTCTGTCTGTTTCTATGCGAACTTGTCTCTCAGTTTTAAAGCTATCTCGATGAAATTTCGCAGAAGTCCCTTATCTGTTGCACGCAGCTCATATGTGAAAACCAGCTGTTACGGACCACTATATCATATAGCTGCCATAGGAACGATCGGTAGAAAATTAAGTTTTGTATGAAAAAAACATTTTGTTTTTCAAGATATCTTGTCCAAACTCGGCGTTTATTAGTTTTACTCTACTACTCATATATATGCAAAATCCTATTAAGATCGGACCACTATATCATACAGCTGCCATAGAAACGATCGTTCGAATATTAAGTTTTTGTATGAAAAACATTTTGTTCATCAAGATATCTTGACCAAACTCGGCATTTATTAGCTTTACTCTACTACTCATATATATGCAAAATCCTATTAAGATCGGACCACTATATCATATAACTGCCATAGGAACGATTGGTCGAAAATTAAGTTTTTGTATGAAAAAACATTTTGTTTTTCAAGATATCTTGACCATCCTCGGCATTTATTAGTTTTACTTTACTCCTCACATATATGCAGAATCCTATAAGATCGTACCACTATATAATATAGCTTCATAGGATCGATCGGTCGAAAATTAAGTTTTTGTATAAAAAATCATTTTGTTTAAAGATCCCTTGACCAAACTCGGCAATTGTTAGTTTTACTATGCTCCTCATATATGAAAATCCTATTCAGATCGGACCACTATATCATATGCTGCCATAGGAATAATCGGTCGAAAATAAAGTTTTGTATGAAAAAACATTTGTTTATCACGATATCTTGACCATCCTCGGCATTTATTAGTTTTACTTAACTTCTCATATATGTGCAAAATCCTATTAAGATCTTGCCACTATATCATATAGCTGCCATAGGATCGATCAGTCGAAAATTAAGTTTTTGTATGAAAAAAACATTGTTTCTAAGATATTTTGACCAAACTCGGCATTTATTAGTTTTACTTTACTCCTCATATATATGCAAAATGCTATTAAGATCGGACCACTATATCATATAGCTGCCATAGGAACGATCGGTCGAAAATTAAGTTTTTGCATAAAAAAAATTTTGTTTTTCAAGATATCTTGACAAAACTCGGCAATTATTAATTTTACTATGCTCCTCATATATATGAAAAATCCTCTTAAGATCGGACCACTATATCATATAGCTGCCATAGGAACGATCGGTCGAAAATTAAGTTTTTGTATAAAAAACATTTTGTTTATCAATATATCTTGACCATCCTCGGCATTTATAGTTTTACTTTACTCCTCATATATATGCCAATCCTATTAAGATCGGACCACTATATTATATAGCTGCTATAGGAAACGATCGGTCGAAAATTAAGTTTTTGTATGAAAAAACATTTTATTTTGCACGATATCTCGACCAAACTCGGCATTTGTTAGTTTTACTAAGGTCCTCATATATATGCAAAATCCTATTAAGAACGGACCACTATATCATATAGCTGCCATAGGAACGATCAGTCGAAATTTAAGTTTTTGTATGAAAAAAATTTTGTTTATCAAGATATCTTGACCAAACTCGGCATTTATTAGTTTTACTCTACTACTCATATATATGCAAAATCCTATTAAGATCGGACCACTATATCATATAGCTGCCATAGGAACGATCGTTCGAATATTAAGTTTTTGTATGAAAAACATTTTGTTTTTCAAGATATCTTGTCCAAACTCGGCGTTTATCAGTTTTACTTTACTCTTCATGTATATGCAAAATCCTATTAAGATCGGACCACCATATCATATAGCTGCCATAGGAACGATCGTTCGAATATTAAGTTTTTGTATGAAAAAACATTTTGTTTATCAAGATATCTTGACCAACCTCGGCATTTATTAGTTTTACTTCACTTCTCATATATACGCAAAATCCTGTTAAGATCGGAACACTATATCATATAGCTGCCATAGGACGATCAGTCGAAATTTAAGTTTTTGTATGAAAAAACATTTTGTTTATCAAGATATCTTGACCAAACTCGGCATTTATTAGTTTTACTTTACTCTTCATATATATGCAAAATCCTGTTAAGATCGGAACACTATCATATAGCTGCCATAGGAGCGATCAGCGAAATTTAAGTTTTTGTATGAAAAAAACATTTTGTTTATCAAGATATCTTGACCAAACTCGGCATTTATTAGTTTTACTAATCTCTTCATATATGTGCAAAATCCTATTAAGATCGGACCACTATATCATATAGCTGCCATAGGAACGATCGGTAGAAAATTAAGTTTTTGTATGAAAAAACATTTTGTTTATCAAGATATCTTGACCAAACTCGACATTAATTAGTTTATTATGCACTTCATATAAATCCAAAATCCTATTAAGATCGGTACACTATATCATATAGCTGCCACAGGAACGATCGGTAGAAAACAAGGTTTTGATTAAAACCTTTTTATACCCTTGCAGAGAGTATTATAATTTTGTCGTGAAATGTGTAACGCATAGAAGGAGACATCTCCGACCCCATTAAGTATATATATTCTTGATCAGCATCAACAGCCATGCCGACTGTCCGTCTGTCTGTTTCTATGCGAACTTGTCTCTCAGTTTTAAAGCTATCTTGATGAAATTTCGCAGAAGTCCCTTATCTGTTGCACGCAGCTCATATGTGAAAACCAGCTGTTACGGACCACTATATCATATAGCTGCCATAGGAACGATCGGTAGAAATTAAGTTTTTGTATGAAAAAACATTTTGTTTTTCAAGATATCTTGTCCAAACTCGGCGTTTATCAGTTTTACTTTACTCTTCATGTATGCAAAATCCTATTAAGATCGGTCCACTATATCATATAGCTGCCATAGGAACGATCGTTCGAATATTAAGTTTTTGTATGAAAAAACATTTTGTTTATCAAGATATCTTGACCAAACTCGGCATTTATTAGTTTTACTCTACTACTCATATATATGCAAAATCCTATTAAGATCGGACCACTATATCATATAGCTGCCATAGGAACGATTGGTCGAAAATTAAGTTTTTGTATGAAAAAACATTTTGTTTTCAAGATATCTTGACCATCCTCGGCATTTATTAGTTTTACTTTATTCTCACATATATGCAGAGTCCTATTAAGATCGTACCACTATATCATATAGCTTCATAGGATCGATCGGTCGAAAATTAAGTTTTTGTATAAAAAATCATTTGTTTATAAAAGATCCCTTGACCAACTCGGCAATTGTTAGTTTTACTATGCTCCTCTATATATGAAAAATCCTATTCAGATCGGACCACTATATCATATAGCTGCCATAGGAATAATCGGTCGAAAATAAAGTTTTTGTATAAAAAACATTTTGTTTATCACGATATCTGGACCATCCTCGGCATTTATTAGTTTTATTAACTTCTCATATATGTGCAAAATCCTATTAGATCTTGCCACTATATCATATAGCTGCCATAGGATCGATCAGTCGAAAATTAAGTTTTTGTATGAAAAAACATTTTGTTTCTAAGATATTTTGACCAAACTCGGCATTTATTAGTTTTACTTTACTCCTCATATATATGCAAAATGCTATTAAGATCGGACCACTATATCATATAGCTGCCATAGGAACGATCGGTCGAAAATTAAGTTTTTGCATAAAAAAAAGTTTGTTTTCAAGATATCTTTTCAAAACTCGGCAATTATTATTTTACTATGCTCCTCATATATATGAAAAATCCTCTTAAGATCGGACCACTATATCATATAGCTGCCATAGGAACGATCGGTCGAAATTAAGTTTTTGTATGAAAAAACATTTTGTTTATCAATATATCTTGACCATCCTCGGCATTTTTAGTTTTACTTTACTCCTCATATATATGCAAATCCTATTAAGATCGGACCACTATATTATATAGCTGCTATAGGAACGATCGGTCGAAAATTAAGTTTTTGTATGAAAAAACATTATTTTGCACGATATCTCGACCAAACTCGGCATTTGTTAGTTTACTAAGGTCCTCATATGTATATATGCAAAATCCTATTAAGAACGGACCACTATATCATATAGCTGCCATAGGAACGATCAGTCGAAATTTAAGTTTTGTATGAAAAAACATTTTGTTTTATTAACTTATCTACTCATATATATGCAAAATCTCATATATTGCAAAACCTATTCGGACCACTATATCATATAGCTGCCATAGGAACGATCGGTCGAAAATTAAGTTTTTGTATGAAAAAACATTTTGTTTATCAAGATATCTTGACCAACTCGGCATTATTAACTTCTTAAATGTGCATCTTAGATACGGGCAAGCACTATAAGCATCATGAAAAGGTTGGGTCTCCAAGTGTATTAGATGTGTAACGCATAAAAGGAGGCATCTCCGACGCCATAAAGTATATATATTCTTGATCAGCATCAACAGCCGAGTCGATATAGCCATGTCCGTCTGTCCGTCTGTCTGTTTCTATGCGAACTTGTCTCTCAGTTTTAAAGCTATCTTAATGAAATTTCGCAGAAGTCCCTCATCTGTTGCACGCAGCTCATATGTGAAAACCAGATGTTACGGACCACTATATCATATAGCTGCCATAGGAACGATCGGTAGAATATTAAGTTTTTGTATGAAAAAACATTTTGTTTATCAAGATATCTTGACCATCCTCGGCATTTATTAGTTTTACTTAACTTCTCATATATGTGCAAAATCCTATTAAGATCTTGCCACTATATCATATAGCTGCCATAGGATCGATCAGTCGAAAATTAAGTTTTTACATAAAAAAAATTTTGTTTTTCAAGATATCTTGAACAAAACTCGGTAATTATTAGTTTTACTATGCTCCTTTAATATATGTACAATCCTTTTAAGATCGGACCACTATATCATATAGCTGCCATAGGAACGATCAGTCGAAATTTAAGTTTTTGTAAAAACATTTTGTTTATCAAGATATCTTGACCAAACTCGGCATTTATTAGTTTTACTAATCTCCTCATATATGTGCAAATCCTATTAAGATCGGACCACTATATCATATAGCTGCCATAGGAACGATCGGCCGAAAATTAAGTTTTTTTATGAAAAAACATTTTGTTTATCAAGATATCTTGACCAAACTCGGCATTAACTCTTAACCTGTGCATCTTAGATACGGGCAAGCACTATAAGCATCATGAAAAGGTTGGGTCTCCAAGTGTATTAGATGTGTAACGCATAGAAGGAGGCATCTCCGACCCCATAAAGTATATATATTCTTGATCAGCATCAACAGCCGAGTCGATATAGCCATGTCCGTCTGTCCGTCTGTCGTTCTATGCGAACTTGTCTCTCAGTTTTAAAGCTATCTTAATGCAATTTCGCAGAAGTCCCTCATCTGTTGCACGCAGCTCATATGTGAAAACCAGATGTTACGGACCACTATATCATATAGCTGCCATAGAAACAATCGGTGGAAAATTAAGTTTTTGTATGAAAAAACATTTTGTTTTTCAAGATATCTTGTCCAAACTCGGCGTTTATCAGTTTTACTTTACTCTTCATATATATGCAAAATCCTATTAAGATCGGACCACTATATCATATAGCTGCCATAGGAACGATCGTTCGAATATTAAGTTTTTGTATGAAAAAACATTTTGTTTATCAAGATATCTTGACCAAACTCGGCATTTATTAGTTTTACTCTACTACTCATATATATGCAAAATCCTATTAAGATCGGACCACTATATCATATAGCTTCATAGGATCGATCGGTCGAAAATTAAGTTTTGTATAAAAAATCATTTTGTTTATAAAGATCCTTGACCAACCTCGGCAATTGTTAGTTTTACTATGCTCCTCATATATATGAAAAATCCTATTCAGATCGGACCACTATATCATATAGCTGCCATAGGAATAATCGGTCGAAAATAGTTTTTACATAAAAAAATTTTGTTTTCAAGATATCTTGACAAAACTCGGCATTTATTAGTTTTACTAATCTCCTCATATATGTGCAAAATCCTATTAAGATCGGCCCACTATATCATATAGCTGCCATATGAACGATCAGTCGAAATTAAGTTTTTGTATGAAAAAACATTTTGTTTATCAAGATATCTTGACCAAACTCGGCATTTATTAGTTTTACTAATCTCCTCATATATGTGCAAAATCCTATTAAGATCGGACCACTATATCATATAGCTGCCATAGGAACGATCGGTCGAAAATTAAGTTTTTTTATGAAAAAACATTTTGTTTATCAAGATATCTTGACCATCCTCGGCATTTATTAGTTTTACTTTACTCCTCATATATGTGCAAAATCCTATTAAGATCGGACCACTATATCATATAGCTGCTATAGGAACGATCGGTCGAAAATTAAGTTTTGTATGAAAAAACATTTTGTTTTATCAAGATATCGTGACATCCTCGACATTATTATTTTACTTTACTCCTCCATATATATGCAAATACTATTAAGATCGGCCACTATATCATATAGCTGCCATAGGATCGATCAGTCGAAAATTAAGTTTTTGTATGAAAAAACATTTTTTTCTAAGATATTTGACCAAACTCGGCATTTATTAGTTTTACTGTACTCTCATATATATGCAAATTCTATTAAGATCGGACCACTATATCATATAGCTGCCATAGGAACGATCGGTCGAAAATTAAGTTTTTGCATACAAAAATTTTGTTTATCAAGATATCTTGACAAACTCGGCATTTATTAGTTTTACTATGCTCCTCATATATATGCAAAATCCTCTTAAGATCGGACCACTATATCATATAGCTGCCATAGGATCGATCGTCGAAATTAAGTTATTGTATGAAAAAACATTTTGTTTATCAGATATCTTGACCAACCTCGGCATTTATTAGTTTTACTTTACTCTTCATATATATGCAAAATCCTGTTAAGATCAGAACACTATATCATATAGCTGCCATAGGAACGATCAGTCGAAATTAAGTTTTTGTATGAAAAAACATTTGTTTATCAAGATATCTTGACCAAACTCGGCATTTATTAGTTTTACTAATCTCCTCATATATGTGCAAAATCCTATTAAGATCGGACCACTATATCATATAGCTGCCATAGGAACGATCGGTCGAAAATTAAGTTTTTGTATGAAAAAACATTTTGTTTATCAAGATATCTTGACCAAACTCGGCATTAATTAGTTTTATTATGCACTTCATATAAATCCAAAATCCTATTAAGATCGGTACACTATATCATATAGCTGCCACAGGAACGATCGGTAGAAAACAAGGTTTTGATTAAAAACCTTTTTATACCCTTGCAGAGTATTATAATTTTGTCGTGAAATGTGTAACGCATAGAAGGAGACATCTCCGACCCATTAAGTATATATATTCTTGATCAGCATCAACAGCCATGTCCGACTGTCCGTCTGTCTGTTTCTATGCGAACTTGTCTCTCAGTTTTAAAGCTATCTTGATGAATTTCGCAGAAGTCCCTTATCGTTGCACGCAGCTCATATATGAAAACCTATTAAGACGGACCACTATATCATATAGCTGCCATAGGAACGATCGGTCGAAAATTAAGTTTTTGTATGAAAAAACATTTTGTTTTTCAAGATATCTTGTCCAAACTCGGCATTTATCAGTTTTACTTTACTCTTCATATATATGCAAAATCCTATTAAGATCGGACCACTATATCATATAGCTGCCATAGGAACGATCGTTCGAATATTAAGTTTTTGTATGAAAAACATTTTGTTTATCAAGATATCTTGACCAAACTCGGCATTTATTAGTTTTACTCTACTACTCATATATATGCAAAATCCTATTAAGATCGGACCACTATATCATATAGCTGCCATAGGAACGATTGGTCGAAATTAGTTTTTGTATGAAAAAACATTTTGTTTTTCAAGATATCTTGACCATCCTCGGCATTTATTAGTTTTACTTTATTCCTCACATATATGCAAGTCCTATTAAGATCGTACCACTATATCATATAGCTTCATAGGATCGATCGGTCGAAAATTAAGTTTTGTATAAAAAATCATTTTGTTTATAAAGATCCCTTGACCAAACTCGGCAATTGTTAGTTTTACTATGCTCCTCTTATATATGAAAAATCCTATTCAGATCGGACCACTATATCATATAGCTGCCATAGGAATAATCGGTCGAAAATAAAGTTTTTGTATGAAAAAACATTTTGTTTATCACGATATCTTGACCATCCTCGGCATTTATTAGTTTTACTTAACTTCTCATATATGTGCAAAATCCTATTAAGATCTTGCCACTATATCATATAGCTGCCATAGGATCGATCAGTCGAAAATTAAGTTTTTGTATGAAAAAACATTTTGTTTCTAAGATATTTTGACCAAACTCGGCATTTATTAGTTTTACTTTACTCCTCATATATATGCAAAATGCTATTAAGATCGGACCACTATATCATATAGCTGCCATAGGAACGATCGGTCGAAAATTAAGTTTTTGCATAAAAAAAAGTTTGTTTTCAAGATATCTTTTCAAAACTCGGCAATTATTAATTTTACTATGCTCCTCATATATATGAAAAATCCTCTTAAGATCGGACCACTATATCATATAGCTGCCATAGGAACGATCGGTCGAAAATTAAGTTTTTGTATGAAAAAACATTTTGTTTATCAATATATCTTGACCATCCTCGGCATTTATTAGTTTTACTTTACTCCTCATATATATGCCAAATCCTATTAAGATCGGACCACTATATTATATAGCTGCTATAGGAACGATCGGTCGAAAATTAAGTTTTTGTATGAAAAAAACATTTTATTTTGCACGATATCTCGACCAAACTCGGCATTTGTTAGTTTTACTAAGGTCCTCATATGTATATATGCAAAATCCTATTAAGAACGGACCACTATATCATATAGCTGCCATAGGAACGATCAGTCGAAATTTAAGTTTTTGTATGAAAAAACATTTTGTTTATTAAGATATCTTGACCAAACTCGGCATTTATTAGTTTTACTCTACTACTCATATATATGCAAAATCCTATTAAGATCGGACCACTATATCATATAGCTGCCATAGGAACGATCGGTCGAAAATTAAGTTTTTGTATGAAAAACATTTTGTTTATCAAGATATCTTGACCAAACTCGGCATTAACTCTTAACCTGTGCATCTTAGATACGGGCAAGCACTATAAGCATCATGAAAAGGTTGGGTCTCCAAGTGTATTAGATGTGTAACGCATAGAAGGAGGCATCTCCGACGCCATAAAGTATATATATTCTTGATCAGCATCAACAGCCGAGTCGATATAGCCATGTCCGTCTGTCCGTCTGTCTGTTTCTATGCGAACTTGTCTCTCAGTTTTAAAGCTATCTTAATGAAATTTCGCAGAAGTCCCTCATCTGTTGCACGCAGCTCATATGTGAAACCAGATGTTACGGACCACTATATCATATAGCTGCCATAGGAACGATCGGTAGAATATTAAGTTTTTGTATGAAAAAACATTTTGTTTATCAAGATATCTTGACCATCCTCGGCATTTATTAGTTTTACTTAACTTCTCATATATGTGCAAAATCCTATTAAGATCTTGCCACTATATCATATAGCTGCCATAGGATCGATCAGTCGAAAATTAAGTTTTTACATAAAAAAAATTTTGTTTTTCAAGATATCTTAACAAAACTCGGTAATTATTAGTTTTACTATGCTCCTTTAATATATGTACAATCCTTTTAAGATCGGACCAATATATCATATAGCTGCCATAGGAACGATCAGTCGAAATTTAAGTTTTTGTATGGAAAAAACATTTTGTTTATCAAGATATCTTGACCAAACTCGGCATTTATTAGTTTTACTAATCTCCTCATATATGTGCAAAATCCTATTAAGATCGGACCACTATATCATATAGCTGCCATAGGAACGATCGGCCGAAAATTAAGTTTTTTTATGAAAAAACATTTTGTTTATCAAGATATCTTGACCAAACTCGGCATTAACTCTTAACCTGTGCATCTTAGATACGGGCAAGCACTATAAGCATCATGAAAAGGTTGGGTCTCCAAGTGTATTAGATGTGTAACGCATAGAAGGAGGCATCTCCGACCCCATAAAGTTATATATTCTTGATCAGCATCAACAGCCGAGTCGATATAGCCATGTCCGTCTGTCCGTCTGTCTGTTCTATGCGAACTTGTCTCTCAGTTTTAAAGCTATCTTAATGCAATTTCGCAGAAGTCCCTCATCTGTTGCACGCAGCTCATATGTGAAACCAGATGTTACGGACCACTATATCATATAGCTGCCATAGAAACAATCGGTGGAAAATTAAGTTTTTGTATGAAAAAACATTTGTTTTTCAAGATATCTTGTCCAAACTCGGCGTTTATCAGTTTTACTTTACTCTTCATATATATGCAAAATCCTATTAAGATCGGACCACTATATCATATAGCTGCCATAGGAACGATCGTTCGAATATTAAGTTTTTGTATGAAAAAACATTTTGTTTATCAAGATATCTTGACCAAACTCGGCATTTATTAGTTTTACTCTACTACTCATATATATGCAAAATCCTATTAAGATCGGACCACTATATCATATAGCTTCATAGGATCGATCGGTCGAAAATTAAGTTTTTGTATAAAAAATCATTTTGTTTATAAAGATCTCTTGACCAACCTCGGCAATTGTTAGTTTTACTATGCTCCTCATATATATGAAAAATCCTATTCAGATCGGACCACTATATCATATAGCTGCCATAGGAATAATCGGTCGAAAATAGTTTTTACATAAAAAAAATTTTGTTTTTCAAGATATCTTGACAAAACTCGGCATTTATTAGTTTTACTAATCTCCTCATATATGTGCAAAATCCTATTAAGATCGGCCCACTATATCATATAGCTGCCATAGGATCGATCAGTCGAAATTTAAGTTTTTGTATGAAAAAACATTTTGTTTATCAAGATATCTTGACCAAACTCGGCATTTATTAGTTTTACTAATCTCCTCATATATGTGCAAAATCCTATTAAGATCGGACCACTATATCATATAGCTGCCATAGGAACGATCGGTCGAAAATTAAGTTTTTTTATGAAAAAACATTTTGTTTATCAAGATATCTTGACCATCCTCGGCATTTATTAGTTTTACTTTACTCCTCATATATGTGCAAAATCCTATTAAGATCGGACCACTATATCATATAGCTGCCATAGGAACGATCGGTCGAAAATTAAGTTTTTGTATGAAAAAACATTTTGTTTATCAAGATATCTTGACCATCCTCGACATTTATTAGTTTTACTTTACTCCTCATATATATGCGAAATACTATTAAGATCGGCCACTATATCATATAGCTGCCATAGGATCGATCAGTCGAAAATTAAGTTTTTGTATGAAAAAACATTTTGTTTCTAAGATATTTTGACCAAACTCGGCATTTATTAGTTTTACTGTACTCCTCATATATATGCAAAATTCTATTAAGATCGGACCACTATATCATATAGCTGCCATAGGAACGATCGGTCGAAAATTAAGTTTTTGCATACAAAAAATTTTGTTTATCAAGATATCTTGACAAACTCGCCAATTATTAGTTTTACTATGCTCCTCATATATATGCAAAATCCTCTTAAGATCGGACCACTATCATATAGCTGCCATAGGAACGATCGGTCGAAAATTAAGTTTTTGTATGAAAAAACATTTTGTTTATCAAGATATCTTGACCAAACCTCGGCATTTATTAGTTTTACTTTACTCTTCATATATATGCAAAATCCTGTTAAGATCGGAACACTATATCATATAGCTGCCATAGGAACGATCAGTCGAAATTAAGTTTTGTATGAAAAAACATTTTGTTTATCAAGATATCTTGACCAAACTCGGCATTTATTAGTTTTACTATCTCCTCATATATGTGCAAAATCCTATTAAGATCGGACCACTATATCATATAGCTGCCATAGGAACGATCGGTAGAAAATTAAGTTTTTGTATAAAAAAAACCTTTTGTTTATCAAGATATCTTGACCAAACTGGGCAATTAATAGTTTTACTAAGGTCCTCATATATATGCTATATATATCCTATTAAGATCGGACCACTATATCATATAGCTGCCATAGGATCGATCGGTCGAAAATTAAGTTATTGTATGAAAAAACATTTTGTTTTTCAAGATATCTTGACCAACCTCGGCATTTATTAGTTTTACTTTACTTCTCATATATGTGCAAAATCCTGTTAAGATCGGAACACTATATCATATAGCTGACATAGAAATGATCGGTCGAAAATTAAGTTGTATGAAAAAACATTTTATTTTGCACGATATCTCGACCAAACTCGGCATTTATTAGTTTTACCAAGTTCCTCATATATATGCAAAATCCTATTAAGAACGGACCACTATATCATATAGCTGCCATAGGAACGATCAGTCGAAATTTAAGTTTTTGTATGAAAAAACATTTTGTTTATCAAGATATCTTGACCATACTCGGCATTTATTAGTTTTACTCTACTACTCATATATATGCAAAATCCTATTAAGATCGGACCACTATATCATATAGCTTCATAGGATCGATCGGTCGAAAATTAAGTTTTTGTATAAAAAATCATTTTGTTTATAAAGATCTCTTGACCAAACTCGGCAATTGTTAGTTTTACTATGCTCCTCATATATATGAAAAATCCTATTCAGATCGGACCACTATATCATATAGCTGCCATAGGAATAATCGGTCGAAAATAGTTTTTGTATGAAAAAACATTTTGTTTATCAAGATATCTTGACCATCCTCGGCATTTATTAGTTTTACTTAACTTCTCATATATGTGAAAAATCCTATTAAGATCTTGCCACTATATCATATAGCTGCCATTGGATCGATCAGTCGAAAATTAAGTTTTTGTATGAAAAAACATTTTGTTTCTAAGATATTTTGACCAAACTCGGCATTTATTGGTTTTACTTTACTCCTCATATATATGCAAAATCCTATTAAGATCGGACCACTATATCATATAGCTGCCATAGGAACGATCGGTCGAAAATTAAGTTTTTGCATAAAAAAATTTTGTTTTTCAAGATATCTTGACAAAACTCGGCAATTATTAGTTTTACTATGCTCCTTTAATATATGTACAATCCTTTTAAGATCGGACCACTATATCATATAGCTGCCATAGGAACGATCGGTCGAAAATTAAGTTTTTGTATGAAAAAACATTTTGTTTATCAAGATATCTTGACCATCCTCGGCATTTATAAGTTTTACTTTACTCCTCATATATATGCAAAATCCGATTAAGATCGGACCACTATATTATATAGCTGCTATAGGAACGATCGGTCGAAAATTAAGTTTTTGAATGAAAAAACATTTTATTTATCAAGATATCTTGACCATCCTCGGCATTTATTAGTTTTACTTTACTCCTCATATATATGCGAAATACTATTAAGATCGGGCCACTATATCATATAGCTGCCATAGGATCGATCAGTCGAAAATTAAGTTTTTGTATGAAAAAACATTTTGTTTCTAAGATATTTTGACCAAACTCGGCATTTATTAGTTTTACTTTACTCCTCATATATATGCAAAATTCTATTAAGATCGGACCACTATATCATATAGCTGCCATAGGAACGATCGGTCGAAAATTAAGTTTTTGCATAACAAATTTTGTTTTTCAAGATATCTTGACAAAACTCGCCAATTATTAGTTTTACTATGCTCCTCATATATATGCAAAATCCTCTTAAGATCGGACCACTATATCATATAGCTGCCATAGGAACGATCGGTCGAAAATTAAGTTTTTGCATAAAAAAAAAATTGTTTTTCAAGATATCTTGACAAAACTCGGCAATTATTAATTTTACTATGCTCCTCATATATATGCAAAATCCTCTTAAGATCGGACCACTATATCATATAGCTGCCAAAGGAACGATCGGTAGAAAATTAAGTTTCTGTATGAAAATACATTTTGTTTATCAAGATATCTTGACCAAACTGGGCAATTGTTAGTTTTACTAAGGTCCTCATATATATGCTATATATATCCTATTAAGATCGGACCACTATATCATATAGCTGCCATAGGATCGATCGGTCGAAAATTAAGTTATTGTATGAAAAAACATTTTGTTTATCAAGATATCTTGACCAACCTCGGCATTTATTAGTTTTACTTTACTCTTCATATATATGCAAAATCCTGTTAAGATCGGAACACTATATCATATAGCTGCCATAGGAGCGATCAGTCGAAATTTAAGTTTTTGTATGAAAAAACATTTTGTTTATCAAGATATCTTGACCAAACTCGGCATTTATTAGTTTTACTAATCTCCTCATATATGTGCAAAATCCTATTAAGATCGGACCACTATATCATATAGCTGCCATAGGAACGATCGGTAGAAAATTAAGTTTTTGTATAAAAAAACCTTTTGTTTATCAAGATATCTTGACCAAACTGGGCAATTAATAGTTTTACTAAGGTATTCATATATATGCTATATATGTCCTATTAAGATCGGACCACTATATCATATAGCTGCCATAGGATCGATCGGTCGAAAATTAAGTTATTGTATGAAAAAACATTTTGTTTTTCAAGATATCTTGACCAACCTCGGCATTTATTAGTTTTACTTTACTTCTCATATATGTGCAAAATCCTGTTAAGATCGGAACACTATATCATATAGCTGACATAGAAATGATCGGTCGAAAATTAAGTTGTATGAAAAAACATTTTATTTTGCACGATATCTCGACCAAACTCGGCATTTATTGGTTTTACTTAACTTCTCATATATGTGCAAAATCCTATTAAGATCTTGCCACTATATCATATAGCTGCCATAGGATCGATCAGTCGAAAATTAAGTATTTGTATAAAAAAACATTTTGTTGCTAAGATATTTTGACCAAACTCGACATTTATTAGTTTTACTTTACTCCTCATATATATGCAAAATCCTATTAAGATCGGACCACTATATCATATAGCTGCCATAGGAACGATCGGTTGAAAATTAAGTTTTTGCATAAAAAAAATTTGTTTTTCAAGATATCTTGACAAAACTCGCCAATTATTAGTTTTACTTTGCTCCTCATATATATGCAAAATCCTCTTAAGATCGGACCACTATATCATATAGCTGCCATAGGAACGATCGGTCGAAAATTAAGTTTTTGCATAAAAAAATTTTGTTTTTCAAGATATCTTGACAAAACTCGGCAATTATTAATTTTACTATGCTCCTCATATATATGCAAAATCCTCTTAAGATCGGACCACTATATCATATAGCTGCCATAGGAACGATCGGTAGAAAATTAAGTTTTTGTATGAAAAAGCATTTTGTTTATCAAGATATCTTGACCATCTGGGCAATTGTTAGTTTTACTAAGGTCCTCATATATATGCCAAATCCTATTCAGATCAGAATACTATATCATATAGCTGACATAGGAATAATCGGTCGAAAATTAATTTATTGTATGAAAAAACATTTTGTTTTTCAAGATATCTTGAGCAACCTCGGCATTTATTAGTTTTACTTTACTTCTCATATATATGCAAAATCCTCTTAAGATCGGACCACTATATCATATAGCTGACATAGAAATGATCGGTCGAAAATTAAGTTGTATAAAAAAACATTTTATTTTGCACGATACCTCGACCAAACTCGGCATTTATTAGTTTTACTAAGGTCCTCATATGTATGCAAAATCCTATTTAGATCGGACCACTATATCATATAGCTGCCATAGGAACGATCTGTCGAAATTTAAGTTTTTATATGAAAAAACATTTTGTTTATCAAGATATCTTGACCAAACTCGGCATTTATTAGTTTTACTAATCTCCTCATATATGTGCAAAATCCTATTAAGAGCGGACCACTGTATCATATAGCTGCCATAGGAACGATCGGTCGAAAATTAAGTTTTTGTATGAAAAAACATTTTGTTTATCAAGATATCTTGACCAAACTGGGCATTAACTCTTAACCTGTGCATCTTAGATACGGGCAAGTACTATAAGCATCATGAAAAGGTTGGGTCTGCAAGTGTATTAAATGTGTAACGCATAGAAGGAGACATCTCCGACCCCATAATGTATATATATTCTTGATCAGCATCAACAGCCGAGTCGATATAGCCATGTCCGTCTGTCCGTCTGTCTGTTTCTATGCGAACTTGTCTCTCAGTTTTAAAGCTATATTAATGAAATTTCGTAGAAGTCCCTCTTTATGTTGCACGCAGCTCATATGTGAAAACCAGCTGTTTCGGACCACTATATCATATAGCTGCCATAGGAACGATCGGTAGAAAATTAAGTTTTTGTATGAAAAAACATTTTTTTTTTCAATATATCTCGACCAAACTCGGCATTTATTAGTTTTACTTAACTTCTCATATATGTGCAAAATCCTATTAAGATCTTGCCACTATATCATATAGCTGCCATAGGATCGATCAGTCGAAAATTAAGTATTTGTATGAAAAAACATTTTGTTGCTAAGATATTTTGACCAAACTCGGCATTTATTAGTTTTACTTTACTCCTCATATATATGCAAAATCCTATTAAGATCGGACCACTATATCATATAGCTGCCATAGGAACGATCGGTTGAAAATTAAGTTTTTGCATAAAAAAAATTTTGTTTTTCAAGATATCTTGACAAAACTCGCCAATTATTAGTTTTACTATGCTCCTCATATATATGCAAAATCCTCTTAAGATCGGACTACTATATCATATAGCTGCCATAGGAACGATCGGTCGAAAATTAAGTTTTTGCATAAAAAAATTTTGTTTTAAAAGATATCTTGACAAAAATCGGCAATTATTAATTTTACTATGCTCCTCATATATATGCAAAATCCTCTTAAGATCGGACCACTATATCATATAGCTGCCATAGGATCGATCGGTCGAAAGTTAAGTTTTTGTATGAAAAATCATTTTGTTTATAAAGATATCTTGACCAAACTCGGCAATTGTTAGTTTTACTATGCTCCTCATATATAGGCAAAATCCTATTCAGATCGGACCACTATATCATATAGCTGCCATAGGAATAATCGGTCGAAAATAAAGTTTTTGTATGAAAAAACATTTTGTTTATCAAGATATCTTGACCATCCTCGGCATTTATTAGTTTTACTTTACTCCTCATATATGTGCAAAATCCTATTAAGATCTTGCCACTATATCATATAGCTGCCATACGATCGATCTGTCGAAAATTAAGTTTTTGTATGAAAAAACATTTTGTTTTTCAAGATATCTTGACCAAACTCGGCATTTGTTAGTTTCACTATGCTCCTCATATATAGGCAAAATCCTATTCAGATCGGATCACTATATCATATAGCTGCCATAGGAACAATCGGTCGAAAATTAGATTTTTGTTTGAAAAAACATTTGGTTTTTAAAGATATCTTAACCAAACTCGGCATTTATTAGTTTTACTATGCTCCTCATATATATGCAAAAGCCTCTTAAGTTTGGACCATTATATCATATAGCTGCCATAGGAACGATCGGTAGAAAATTAAGTTCTTGTATGAAAAAACATTTTGTTTTTCAAGATATCATGACCAAACTTGGCACTTATTTAATTTATTTATTTATTTATTAATGGTCGACAAAACGAGTGTCTTCCTCATTATTCAATAGATTATACAATAGAATTATATGCTAAAAGCCTAGTTAAAGGATACAATTTTCTAAATAGCATCACCGACCGATGGAGGTGTTTTTATTTGCCAGTCCGGCCAGCTGTGCCCCTTTTCACAGCTAATTTTGTCAGTGACGCTATAAGAGCCTACATCTAAGCAGAAGGTTGTAAGTAGGAAAAAAGTGTTCTCAAGTAAAATTAAAATAATCTTAGTTTGCTATATTTATAAAGAAAATACAATAAATGGGAAAAATTAAAGTAAGAATATTTTTAATAAAGTAAAGCAATGTAAGTTAGATAAAGAGTGTTAAGTAGATAGGACAAAGAGAAAAGTAATGGGAAATCACCGACCCGTTGGGGGAAAATTTTTCAGCCTGTCCGGCAAGCTATGCCCCTGCTCATAGCTGGGAATGGTCAGCGACTTCCCGAAGGTATCCTGAAAGCAACGATTTTATTAGGGGTAGAGACAGTTCGGTAGAGAAAACGTGATGCAAACTATTATAATTTTTACATAGCACGCGAAAAGGATTGTGCATAGCGTAGTCTGTTGTGCACGTAGATAGTAAAAAGGGGCGATAATTTCTGGTTGGTCTAGCCGGAACAGAGAATTGAAGACGCCCTAGCAGAAAAGGAGAATCTATGTCGCCAATAATCAACTTATGTAGAAGGACAACACCGAGAATTGTCCTACGGTTGGTTAACGACGGAAGGTTGAGAAGAAGCAGTCTGCTGGAGGAGGACGGCAACCGAAGATTAGGGTCCCAATTTAAGCCTCGTAAGGCAAAAAGCAGAAATTGCTTCTGAACAGATTCAATACGATCCTGGCTATTGTTATACCGTGGAGACCAGATGCAAGAGCAGTATTCAAGAATTGGGCGAACAAGAGAGATGTACAGAAGTTTTGTTATAAAAGGATCGTTAAACTCCTTAGACCATCGTTTAATGAATCCAAGTACACCTTTTGCCTCATTAACGGTGGTATCTATGTGAAGATTGAAACAGAGTTTAGAATCAAAAATTACGCCTAGATCCTTAACTGTTAGTATACGTTGCAAAGGGATATTGTCGATTGTGTAACTGACAAGATAAGGTGTAGTACGATTAAAAGTCATAAACATACACTTTGAACAATTTAGATGCAATTGATTGGCCGAACACCATAGTTGCATAGCGTTCAAATCGTCTTGTAGACGAGAATGATGTAGGGGGTTAGTGTATGATAGAAAAAGTTTGACATCGCCCGCATACATGAGTACACGGGCATGTGATATAACAGAGGGAAGATCATTTATAAAAAGAGTAAAGAGTAAAGGTCCAAGATGACTACCTCGAGGAACACCAGAAGTAACGTGAACCCGTTTAGAGGTAGTCAACCTCAGTATTATTCTTTGGGTCCTACCTTTTAAATAAGAATTAATCCAAAGTAAAAGAGACAGAGGGAAACCTATTCGGTCAAGTTTAAAAAGTAAAATGTCATGGTGCACAGAGTCAAACGCCTTAATGAAGTCAGTGTAAATGACATCAGTTTGCATTTTCGAAATGAAAGCATCGTTTACCAAGGAAGTAAACTCAAGCAGATTGGTCGTAGTTGACCGATTCTTTACGAATCCATGTTGAACAGGGGAAACAACTGATTTGCAGAAATGCTGCAAATTCGAAGTGATTATTTTTTCAAATAATTTAGGAATAGCGGACAGTTTTGCAATGCCCCTGTAATTTCGTATATCAGACTTCCCACCTTTCTTGTGAAGAGGAATGATATAAGATTCTTTCCAAAGAGATGGAAAGACAGAAGTTTCAAGGGATAGATTAAAAAGCTTTAGCAATGGATAAAGAAGGGAAGAACTACACTCCTTGAGTAGACAACTAGGAATATTGTCCGGCCCAGGAGAGTAAGAAGACTTTTATAATAGTTCCCTGATTAGAAGACGTCAGACTTTCTTGATGGTTCTTTATTCAATGATTCTTGGAGTTAGAGCTGTCCACCGTGATGCAGTGAGCAGCCGTTTTACATACATGGTTTTTAGGCTTATTATATACAACAAGAGAGTCAGACAGAGTCATGCACGCACATATGTATACACAGCGACGGTCAAGCGTGAGAACGCTGACTTAGCCATTTGGGCGGTCGTTGTTATCAAGTGCGGATCATATTTCGTATGCACTTGAATATGCGCAGAGGGCACTTAGCGTTAGGCGCGTTGCGACAAAGTCACTGCTTATGTTTGCATTATGTTGGCATAACAACAAAGTGTTGCAGCCTTATTCATATGTATGTATATACATATGTACGCATGCTACATCTCCCTCCTTTTAAAAAGTAACGTAATTTATGTAGTTATTTTAAGTATTAATGTTAATTATTTTTGTTTTTGTGTTTTTTTTTTGTTTTTGTTTATATTATTTTAATATAAAAATGTTTGTTAATATTTATGTGTAAATGTATATGTTTAAAACTATGTGTATTTAAAAAAATATATGTAAGTTTTAGTATTTTATTTGAAATGTTGTCTCTTTTCTTTTTTTTTTTTTTTTTTTTTTTTGTTTCCTTTTCTTAAATTCCATTTTCCTTTTTATTGTTTTGTATTATTTTGTTCGAACAATTTTCTTTGTTTATATTAGAGTTTTCAATTCAATTATTATAAAATTTTAATCTATCCTTATGTACTTTCTGTTTTTTCTTTTTAGTATCCCTCATTATTATATTATCGTTATCTTCTAACTTTTCTACTGTATAGGGTCCTAAATAAGTTGGATCTAATTTATGTCCTGTTTCATTCTTAAGTAGGACTTTATCTCCTACCGATATATCTATGTTTATTACTTTTTTATCATATAATTGCTTATTATTTCTCTTATTTTCTTCTAACATAATTCTTGCTCTTTTATATGCTATTTCTAATCTATATTCACTTTCCTTAGCATAATCATCTATACTATATAAAGGTTCTATGGTGTCTGTGCTATTAAAAGGTTTTAATAAATTGTTTGTTTTACCGAAAACAAGTTCATATGGACAATAGTCATGTGCCATAGATGGGGTTGTGTTGAAACAGTAAACGAAATATTGGATCCATACGTCCCAATCAGTTTTATCAACCGATATGTATGAACGTATGTATTCATTAAAAATTCTGTGACTTCTTTCGACTGTTCCAACTGTCTGGTAGTGGTGTGCAGTTGATGTTATGTTATTTATTTGTAAATACTTGCACAAATCATTTATTATAGAATTTTTGTATTCTGTTCCCATGTCCGTAATGAACGTCTTCATTCGACCGTACTTTAGAATAAAATTCTCAAAAATCGCTTTTGCTACTGTGTTAGCACATTTGTTTGGAATTGGAATCGCGACTAGATATTTAGTCAGATCACAAATTAAAGTGACTGCGTATTCATTTCCATTTTCAGACTTGGGTAATGGACCAATGGTGTCTACTATAACCCTGTCGAAAGCGTGTATTGGTGTATCAGTTATTGTTAAAGGAGTTTTTATTTTTCTTGTCACTTTTGATTTTTGGCATTTTGGACATTTTCGTATATACTCAGTAATATCTCGAGTAATACCTTTCCAATAATAATGTCTTTGGCCAAGGTTTTTGTGATGCCTGTGTGACCTCCTTGTATTGGATCATCATGGAATGTAGACAATAGAGCTTCTTTTTCTTTTATTGTTTCTATTTGGGTCACCGGGTTGAGTAGCGCTACTCTCAATGAAATTAATATTTTCTTGCCCATATTTTTGAAATTATCGATTGAAACGTGTTCAAAGATATTTTCCCACGGTGCCACTTTGAGTTGGCTGATTTTATTTATACCGGCTTGCGTTTCAAGCCTTTGGAAAAATTGACCTAAGACAAGAGTTCCATTGGTATATAAATCGCTAACATCATATCTTGCAGTAATTTTCTTACCATGTTTAAAAAAACATAGCATATTTTTTACATGCAAGGTCACTACTTTACGTACTTCGTCATTGTTAATGACTTTATATACGTTGGACTTTGAAGCTTTTTCTATAGATTGCCATGGCAATTTTTTTTTCTTTTCCTGCGCAGGAATTTTGTCTACTTTGATATCTTGTAATGACTTTCTTTATTGATCCATTTATTTGTTGTAGCTGTTGAATGGTTATTCTTGATAACGCATTCGCTACAAAATTGTCTTTACCCTTCAAATATTCGACTGTAAATTTATACTCTTCTACTTCAAGTCTCATACGAGTTAGCTTAGAGCTTGGATTTGCCATTGAGAACAAGTACGTTAATGGTCTGTGATCTGTTTTGACATTGAAGTGTCTACCATAAATATATGGTCTGAAATAAGTTATTGCCCAATGAATTGCTGCCAATTCCTGTTCTGTTGTACTTTTATTACTTTCACCCTTAGTAAACGATCTTGATGCATAAGCAACTGGAAGTTGAAGTCAATTTTTGTTTTGAGTTAAAACGGCTCCACATGCTTGTTTACTTGCATCTGTTATTATGCAAAATTCTTTGCTGAAATCTGGGTACTTTAATAAATTCGGATTTATTAGTGCCGATTTGAGATGTTCGAAAGCATGCTGACAATCAGCTGTCCATTCGAATTCTACATCTTTTTTACATAACCTTGTTATGTGACGAGCATAGTCGGCAAAATTTTTGATAAAACGTCTATAGTAATTGCAGAATGCAGCGAATCGTCTGGCGCTGTCCGCATCATGTGGAACTGGGTAATTTTTAATTACGTCGTATTTTTTGTCGTCAGGCAAGATTCCTTTATCCGTGCATTTGTGTCCCAAAAATGTGACTTCATGCATGAAAAATGAACATTTTTCAGGATGTAATTTAAGATTGTATTTCCTACATTTCTCGAAAACATCAGTTAAGTTTTTGAGCATATGTGTTTCGGAACAACCAATGACTATTAAATCATCCATATAAAGAAAAGCTTGAGAAGGTTCTAATCCGGAAAATGATATAGTCATCATTCTCTGGAAAGAATTTGGCGCTATTTTTAAACCGAATGGCAATCGCGTGAAGCGATACGAGCCATTGCTTGTTGAGAAAGAATTTATATCTCTTGAACTTTTTTCGAGTTCAATTTGATGAAATCCTGACATTAAATCAAGGCATGAAAAGTATTTTGCTCTTCCTAGTTGATCCAAATGTCATCAATTCTAGGCAGCGGGAATTTATCCGACAACAGTTTTTTATTAATTTGACGATAGTCAATTACTAATCGCCATTTTTTCTTGTCAGAACCTGAAAGAGATTTCTTCGGAACTAACAAATGTGGGCTGTTATAAGGGGATACAGACGGTTCGACTATATTATTGTCGATTAATTTTTGTACTTGTACCTGTATCTCATTTATTTGACTTTGAGGGTTTCTATAATTTTTTATGTAGACTGGTTCATCATCCTTCAATCTTAGCTTTTGTTTGTAGAAGTTATTGGTAGTGATCGATTCGGTTTCGAGTCCGAATACGTCACTAAACTGGGTGCATAAGTTAGTCAATTCGTTTTTGAATTATGGTGGAAAATTTTTAGCTAATTGAGATAAGACAGTTTTTTCTCTATTTTCGGGATTGTTTTGAACTATATCGTAGTTCGAAAGTGGTTCATATGACATTTTTAATATCTACTACTTGATCGGTACTGGTCGTATTCAGTAATCGGACAAATGCATTTTTGGTTGTTGCAACTGTGTTTGCAACATAAATGCCTTCTTTAATTTCCTGGTTTGGAATTAGTACACTATCTTCATCTGATGATAGGTGAATTTTTCTGACTACTTGGGATCTTGCTGGTAGAACAATGGAATTATTACCAGAACTGTATGTTATTGGAACATAAATTGGGAAATTTAGATTATTTGGTCTCATTATGAGCCAATCTTCATTTGGTTTGAAATCTAACTGGCAATTGAATTTCTTAATGAAGTCAATGCCTATTATTCCATCACAAGGTATTGCGAAATGCAAATCTACTAAGTGAAGATCGTGTGGAATTATGTATTTACTTGTCTGTATCTCTATTGAAATCAGTCCTTTGGACTGTATTATGTCTTGGCCAATGCCTTGAATATTGATCTTATTTATTTGGATATCATGAAAGATGTCAGAATTTTCCTTTAACCGAGATATGTCTGCACCAGTATCTATTAAAAATGCAAGTTTTTTATTTGTCTTCACATTAAAAAAGTTTACAAATATATTCAAACTAAGATTGATGGTATGAACCGCATAATTTTCTACTGCTGAATATCTGAGGGTTGTTGAGAGTTTCCCTGATTGTTTTGGGTTACTCTAACATTGTTTGTATTATTATTATTTTGATTGTTTCGGCCTCGGTTTGAATTGTTGTTTCCATTTCCTCGGCCTCCATGGTAATTGTTGTTTTGATTACCGTAGTTATTATTTCCTCTGTTTTGGTAGTTACCATTGCCTCTACCACGATAGTTACCACGATTGTTACTACCGCGGTAGTTGTTATTCCCTCTTTTAGAGTACATCACTGTATTCACAATACCAGTAAGTCTTGTGCTAGTACGGATGTATGCACTAACGGCAGCATCCATGGTAGTGAAAATACCAGACTCCATAACGGTTTTAACACTTTCGTGACTAGTTTTACTAATCATTGTGTTAACGGCTTCTGTAGTGCTGAGCGTGTCAGCATTTTCAGATGGTATGCCTTGGTCAATATAAGCAGCTTCAAGAAGCTGTCGCAGATTTTCTAGTTCGGTTGTGAACTGAGTGGCTGTTTTGCCTTTCTGCGTTAAAGTGTCCATTTTTGCCTTTATGTTGGCGGGTGTTTCACCGACAACTACGGCTTTTAATTTTGCAATAATTCCATCTATTGTGGTTTCATTTTTTATTTTGTTGAGGGTTGTGCCCGTTATTTTTGATTTAATCAACTCTATGGCAATTATCATCACTTTCGTCACTTTCGGATAAAATATCTTTGGGATCCAGTGTGATAACAGCAGGGATTGTTAGATTTGTTAAATCTTCTTCTTCTAATTGAATATCCTCAGTCCGAACCTCAAGGTTTTCACCGAGTTCCAACTTTGCAGGTGTATTCAAAATAGAAGGTAGTATTTAATTTTAATTATGTTTGTCTTTAACTGTTTGTATATTATTTCTCAGTCTTATTAGCAACCTTGACGTTTCTGATCAATGCTCATTGGTTAATACAACTTTATGTTGATATATCAATAATCGAGCTTCGTTAAAGCTGTCGATCAATGTTATGGAGTGCCTATTAACTGTATCTATATGCGTTTGTCTATTTTGTGTTAGACATTAATACGCTTTTTCAAATGTCGTTTTAATATTTTGGATCCGCTCAAGAAGTTCTGGCCATTCCATAATATCGACAAGCTACTTTGTTTTTTTTTTTTTAAGATTATTCTGGGATATTCTTACTATTCATTATTATTTATTTTTTCCCCTTTTTTTTTTTGCTTAACTGGTATCTTATAGTTATTATGATATTGTCAATTATGATTAATCATTGTTGTTTGTGCTGTGCAAATTTAAATTTTGTCCAAGTCATTTGCTCGGCTCATGAATCTTTTCTTCAGGCATTTGTTATGCAGTTTATATACTTTATAAAAACAATTTGCACGCATTATAACAACTATGATTACCAGTAATATATTTGTTAATTTTAAATCGGTGTTGTTTGATTCAACTTTATTTATAACGTTAGCAGTGGAATCCACTGACTTAACGTCTAATAGTCCCATTTTGGAGCTCTGTTCAAAATTATGATTCGATTGAATTAGAAAATCTTTGGAAAACTTACTTATTGCATTACTATTCATAAATAGAACATTTTTCCTGCCTATGGCTTTAATTTGATTCCATTTGTTTTTTTTTTTTCTTGATTTCTGATTAAACTGACTGAACTGAAAACTTATTATTTTTTTTTCATTTTTAAAATTTCAAATTTATTTGGAATTTAAGATTTGGATTAATTTGTTTGCTACTGGGTAATTTACCCAGTGCCTGAGACGTGTAAAATAAAATTTTATTTTTTGACATAGTTTGGCTTTATGGGCCTCACTTCTGATTGGGCAAAAGATTTTCTGCTCAATTTTCCATAAATTGTTTCGATAATTATATATATATTTTAAAATTATTGCTGGTGTCCGCTGTTCCTGTTCTTCCGCGTCAGCTGGTCATCTCCATTATGGTTGCGCTGACGCTCCCTATGAAGGCGCAAGGGGCGGGGGTGCCTCTCGCGCTTGTTGATTTCTCAGCTGCTGTTGTCCTGGGCCAAGGGGATCAGGCGGAACCGGTGCCGGTCTTTGCACAGGTTATTGCCTTACCAGGCAAGTCGATCTGCAGTGTGGGCTGTCCAGAGGTCCAGGGCAATCTGCTGGGCATTGCTTGACGTACTTAGGCACTTTGCTTTTGGGAGGTGGTGTGGTTATAGCTTTGTTATTAACAACTTTAATATTTTTGATATTCACTGAGTGAGTATGTGGTGTAGGGTTTTCTTTTATCTGTTTCAGCTGTTGCTGATAAAAGTCAAGCATGGCC
Organism: Drosophila americana; assembly: GCA_030788265.1. Taxonomy (NCBI): domain Eukaryota; kingdom Metazoa; phylum Arthropoda; class Insecta; order Diptera; family Drosophilidae; genus Drosophila; species Drosophila americana. The sequence continues at coordinate 30,677 of JAURSC010000253.1, read as the reverse complement.
TGTAGCCTTGCTGTTGCTTCCCACGGTGTGTTGGCCTTGGGTGAATATAATTGCCACTTAATGTGATTTCTTTATTCAATTTTTTAACCCGGCCACCGCGACCCATAACACTCACTACACTCTACTAAGTTTTATTCCGCCTTTGCTTGTTGTTGATGCCTCCCTCTGTTGGAATCCGTCCTGTCACGGTCGATTCTTGGAGTTAGAGCTGTCCACCGTGAAGCAGTGAGCAGCCGTTTTACATACATGGTTTTTAGGCTTATTATATACAACAAGAGAGTCAGAGAGAGTCATGCGCGCACATATGTATACACAGCGACGGTCAAGCGTGAGAACGCTGACTTAGCCATTTGGGCGGTCGTTGTTATCAAGTGCGGATCATATTTCGTATGCACTTGAATATGCGCAGAGGGCACTTAGCGTTAGGCGCGCTGCGACAAAGTCGCTGCTTATGTTTGCATTATGTTGGCATAACAACAAAGTGTTGCAGCCTTATTCATATGTATGTATATACATATGTACGCATGCTACACTTTAAAGAGTTTATAGCTAATAGGAGAGAGGAGTGTGAAATAATGGGAGGAGGTATAGAACTAGCGGAAGAAATAGTATAAGGGTAAGCATTAGTATTAGGACTGACTGAAGAGTAAGTTGATTGGAAAAAATTAGCAAAGAGGTTAGCAGAATCAGTGTCATTGCTAGCTTTATCCAAGCCAAGAAAAAAAGAAGATGGCAAACTTGAAGATTTACGCTTCAAGTTTACAAACTTTTAAAAATTGTCTCGGATGTCGGGCCTTTTACAACGAGTTAGATAATTCTCATAGCATTGAGAATTAAGAAAAAAGAAGTTCGACTTGGCTATGGAATATTTAGCCAAGTCTGTACACGAACCAGACTTTTTAAACTTTTTAAAATATTTGGATTTTACATGTTTTAGATGTGATAATCTGGTAGTAAACCAGGGTGGTTTTGAAAAGTAGTCGAAGGAATTGACTTAGGAATACACACATCTAAGAGGGAGATTAATGGCTGTATTCATATCAACTGAGTCATATAAGAAAGACCAATCGGTTGAATAAATAAGCTGATTCAGCAAAGAATAATTTCCTTTGCGATAGCAATAGCGGGGCTTATTGGCTGATGAGCACGAAATGAAAGGATTACAATTTAGCATTGCAATCTCTAAAGTTGGATGATAGACATCCTCAGGAAGAGATAAAGGAGGGGACCTAGACACATTAGAAATAAGGTAGTCATTAACAAATACAAGGTCAAGTGTTCTATTCATAGGATTAGAAATTGAATTGATTTGAAACAACGAAAGATCAAGCATGTGCTGAGGGCACTAGATAATTTTCAGCAGAGATGTTCGGCAAATTAAAATCACCCAACACAATTAATAGGTCATTATCACGAACGTGTGAAGAAACTTCTTTAATACAAGTAATATGATTCATATAAACTTGAATATCAGAAGAAGGTGGGACATAAGAGCATGTTACATAGATATTCCGTGTAGGAAAAAACACCTTAACTGAGACAATCTCAGCGTCAGTAGGCGAACTTAAACAGAACAGCTCAGACTGGAGAGTGGATTTAATGGCAATTAACACCCCACCACCTCGAGTCGGCCGATCATTTCTAAACAAAATAAAGTTATTCGGTAAAATCTCAAAATCAGATATGGTTGAGTTTAACCATGTTCCTGAAAATGCTATTATATCCGAATCAAAGGAAGTGCTAGCTATGAAAAGATTTTTATGCTTTGCAATGAGACCTCTGACATTCTGATAATGAATAAAGATTTGCTTAGAAGATGAAGCTAGTTTTTTGGGGCAGAAATGGTACCCTGTATTGAAGGGACTGGAAGGGTGACAGGCTGGTTACGCTTTTTAGTCTTGAACTCGTGAACAATCATGTGTGGAGGCCAAAATTTGGGATCACAAATGATTGGGAGCATATCATGTAAAACATTTATTTTGAATGATGATATTTCACGAGGGGTGGAGAAATTAAATTTGGTTAGTGACACGCTATCAGAAGATTTGCTAGCAATATAGGCTGCCAATGACTCAGAAGTGGTGTCCGACGAAAGTCGAGACACAAAAACTTGCCTACGAGAGGCAACTACCGTTAAAGTAGGCGCTGATGGGGCTGTAGGTAATACAGGAGTTGGAGGAGCTAAAGAGGCACAATGATTGTTTTTAACAATCTGGGCAAGATTACGCGCAGGTCTACCTTTGCGGCCAGGAGCTGATGGGGCTGAGACAGTTTGATTAATTGGGACGGGATCAGGTACGGGCTCTACTGGGACTAGTACAGGGGTTGAAACAGGGGTAATTGGACAGTCGCTTGGAGAAGGCGATAAAGACATTGGAGATACCTCCAAGTTGCTAGGAAGGGACAAGAAAGTCGTAGGTGTCTGAACAGACGTAGAGGGCAATTGCAAAAGTTGAGGCTCCAACCGGCGATTGGTTGCGGACTCAAATTTATATTTGCCAAGCAACTCGAAACTCGAGTCAAAATTACTCGAGAGCTGCTTAGCCACATTATTTAATTTTAAGAATTGATTTCTCACAGAATTATACATTCTAGAGAAATCAATTTGCTTGTCGATGCATTCTGGGCACGACCAACGCAAGCCACCACAGCCCTTCTTGGCAATAGCAGCGATCTTGTCGCAATCACGCCCAGTGAGACCTGCAAATTTAGCATGCATCATATTCTAACACAGCCAGCAATTAACAAATTGCGGCAGTGCAGAATCATCAGCCTGCTTGAACGTGCACGGTTTCTTACAGCACGACATAATTATTAAATTATTAAATAATTATTAAATGCGTATTTATTAGTTTTATTATGATCCTTGTATATATGCAAACTCCTATTAAGACCGGACCACTATATCGGTCGAAAGTTAAGTTGTATGAAAAAACATTTGTTTATCAAGATATCTTGCCCAAGCTCGGCATTAACTATTTTCCCTGTGCTTCTTGGATGCGGGCAAAGCACTATAAGCATTATGAAAAGGTTGGGTCTGCAAGGGTATTAGATCTTCGGCGTGCCGAAGATAGCCTTTCTTTCTCGTTTTTTAATTTATTTGGTGTTGGAATAAGAGGGTTCAGGGTATTTCCTAGTCGGGAGCTCCCGACTAGAACCTCTTACTTGTTATACCCTTGCAGAGGGTATTATAATTTTGTCGTGCAATGCGTAACGAATAGCAGAAGATATCTTCGACCCCGTAAAGTACATATATTCTTGATCAACATCAACAGGCAAGTCGATATAATAATGTCCGTCTGTCCGTCGGACCATCTCTTCGTCTGTCCGTCTGTCTGTTTCTATGCGAACTAGTCTCTCAGTTTTAAAGCTATATTAATGAAACTTTGCAGAAGTGCCTTTTTCTGTTGCACGCAGCACATATGTCAAAACCTGCTGAATCGGACCACTATATCATATAGCTGCCATAGGAACGATCGGTCGAAAATTAAGTTTTTGTATGAAAAAACATTTTGTTTATCAAGATATATTGACCAAATTCGGCATTTATTAGCTTTACTTTACTCCCCACATATATGAAAAATCCTATTAAGATCGGACCTCTATATCATATAGCTGCCATAGGAACAATCGGTCGAAAATTAAGTTTTTGTTTGAAAAAACATTTGGTTTTGCACGATATCTCGACCAAACTCGGCATTTATTAGTTTTACTAAGGTCCTCAAATATATGCAAAATCCTATTAGGATCGGACCACTATATCATATAGCTGCCATAGGAACGATCGGTCGAAATTTAAGTTATTGTATGAAAAAACATTTTGTTTATCAAGATATCTTGACCAAACTAGGCATTTATCAGTTTTACTAATCTCCTCATATATGTGCAAAATCCTATTAAGATCGGAGCACTATATCATATAGCTGCCATAGGAACGATCGGTCGAAAATTAAGTTTTTATATGAAAAAACATTTTGTTTATCAAGATATCTTGACCAAACTCGGCATTAACTCTTAACCTGTGCATCTTAGATACGGGCAAGCACTATAAGCATCATGAAAAGGTTGGGTCTGCAAGTGTATTAGATGTGTAGCGCATAGAAGGAGACATCTCCGACCCCATAAAGTATATATATTCTTGATCAGCATCAACAGCCGAGTCGATATAGCCATGTCCGTCTGTCCGTCTGTCTGTTTCTATGCGAACTTGTCTCTCGGTTTTAAAGCTATCTTAATGAAATATCGCAGAAGTCCCTCTTTCTGTTGCATGCAGCTCATATGTGAAAACCAGCTGTTTCGGACCACTATATCATATAGCTGTCATAGGAACGATCGGTAGAAAATTAAGTTTTTGTATGAAAAACATTTTTTTTTATTAATATATCTTGACCTATCTCGGCATTTATTAGTTTTACTCTACTACTCATATATATGCAAAATCCTATTAAGATCGGACCACTATATCATATAGCTGCCATAGGAACGATCGGTCGAAAATTAAGTTTTTGTATGAAAAAATATTTTGCTTTTCAAGATATCTTGACCAAACTGGACATATATTAGTTTTACTTTACTCCTCACATATATGCAGAATCCAATTAAGATCGGACCACTATATCATATAGCTGCCATAGGAACAATCGGTCGAAAATTAAGTTTTTGTATGAAAAAGCATTTCGTTTATCAAGATATCTTGACCAAACTCGGCAATTAAAGGTTGAGTAAGCTCCTCATATATATGCAAAATCTTTTTAAGATCGGACCACTATATCATATAGCTGCATAGGAACGATCGGGCGAAAATTTAGTTTTTGAATGAAAAAACATTTTGTTTTTTCAAGATATCTTGACCAACCTCGGCATTTATTAGTTTAACTATACTCCTCATATATATGCAAAATACTATTAAAATCGAAACACTATATCATATAGCTGCCATAGGAACGATTGGTTGAAAATTAAGTTTTTGTATGAAAAAATATTTTGTTTTTCAAGATATCTTGACCAAACTCGGCATTGATTAGTTTTACTATACTCATATAAATGCAAAATACTATTAAGATCGGAACACTATATCATATAGCTGCCATAGGAACGATCGGTTGAAAATTAAGTATTTGTATGAAAAACATTTCGTTTATCAAGATATCTTGACCAAACTCGGCAATTAAAGGTTGGGTAAGCTCCTCATATATATGCAAAATCTGTTTAAGATCGGACCACTATATCATATAGCTGCATAGGATCGATCGGTCAAAAATTAAGTTTTTGTATAAAAAATCATTTTGTTTATAAAGATATCCTGACCAAACTCGGCAATTGTTAGTTTTACTATGCTCCTCATATATATGAAAATCCTATTCAGATCGGACCACTATATCATTTAGCTGCCATAGGAACAACAGGTCGAAAATTAAGTTTTTGTTTGAAAAAACATTTTGTTTATCAAGATATCTTAACCAAACTGGCATTTATTAGTTTCACTATGCTCCTCATATATAGGCAAAATCCTGTTCAGATCGGACCACTATATCATATAGCTACCATAGGAATAATCGGTCGAAAATAAAGTTTTTGTATGAAAAAACATTTTGTTTATCAAGATATCTTGACCATCCTCGGCATTTATTAGTTTTAGTTTATTCCTCATATATATGCAAAATCCTATTAAGATCGGACCACTATATCATATAGCTGCCATAGGAACAATCGGTCGAAAATTAAGTTTTTGTATGAAAAAGCATTTTGTTTTTTAAGATATCTTGACCAAACTCGGCATTTATTAGTTTTACTATGCTCCTCATATGTCTGCGAAATCGTATTAAGAGCGGACCACTATATCATATAGCTGCCATAGGAACGATCGGTCGAAAATTAAGTTGTTGTATGAAAAAAAAACATTTTGTTTATCAAGATATCTTGCCCAATCTCGGCATTATCTATTTTCCCTGTGCTTCTTAGATACGGGAAAAGCATTATAAGCATTATGAAAAGGTTGGGTCTGCAAGTGTATTAGATCTTCGGCGTGCTGAAGATAGCCTTTCTTTCTCGCTAAATGAGAGATTTTAAATATAAGCCTTTTGCACATTAGTTTAAGTTATAGTCATTTTAGTATGTTTTTCTTCGAGACAAAGTGCTTTGTATTAAAATGTAATATGAGAATATTTAATAAAGTGCATTTTAAAATTAAATATGATCATATTTAATTTCGCGTTGCATTTTTTTTCTCGGCGTAGTCGGGAGCTCCCGACTAGAACCACTTACTTGTTATTTATATTATTATGGTTAGGACGGATCATCATCTAGGTTTCAAAATAAAATAAAGTCGGTTCTTTCTATTAGCCAAAATCTTTTGTCTGCTCTCCGACAGTTTTATTTAGGGCTTACTAAAAAGTTTTACATTATTCGCAAATTCAAGACATCTGTGAACAAATTTAAGATACTTACAATGCTTGTTTTACAAGCTTGATCTGTTCGGCGTAGTGTTTGAAACTAGTTTTTGAAGCTTAATAGATGTTTTTATATTTGTCCGCAACTTCTGTGGTCTGTTTTATAGTTGAGTCTCTTGTCGGTTAGTGAGTCGATTAGGGTTGAACTATTTCAAAAATCTAGTTTTCAAATTGTCGTTGCCTCAAGACTCGATGTGTGGGCGGGCCAATACATCTGTTTTCTATACCCTAAACCTATTTAAAATGGATATAATGGTTTTGTACAAATCTATGTATGCAGAAGAAGTATCTCCGATCCCATAAAGTATATATATATTTGTAAGCAGCATCGATCGATCTAGATCCATATTTATGCTCTTAACATTTTAGAAGTTATTCCACATTTAGTTTGTGGCAATTGCGGAAGAATCTCCATAAAGGCATTTTTAAAATTGTGTGCATGTTAAAGATTAAGACTATGCCTATACTTACTGACTTTTTTTACAAAATATGCAATTAAGTAGTTTATGAGTTTTATGTAACGTCTCTATCGCTTTCCGCCCATCCGTTTATTCGTATGAACGTTATTGTTTGTGAATTTATTGAAACTGGAATCTGTATGATCAACGAACCTCTAACTATTCCGCAATGTCCACGTCTAAGTATTAAAACATTTGGTCTCCCTCAAATTGTACGGGATAACTTAGACTTAATAAGCACAAATATACTCAAATAAAGCTTTTATTGTCTATAAGACCCCGTTATAATTGTCAACATTGTGCGACGTGTCGCAAAGATGATAAACACCGCTTACCAAATGCTCTCTGATCTCGTTAATAATAAAAGCCCGGAAATGGCTATCTTCATTATTTTTCACGAAAACGTGTTTGTTATGTTTTAACCTAGTTCACATAGTGAAGAGGAGTATATGGGCTTTGATTCAATGTCCTGCTGTAAGCATACTGATATCCTTCCTTAAAGATCGACAGGAAACTATTGCAATCACGCGCACTCCCTGTAGATTGCATATTTTAATTTTGGAGAGTCGCTTCATCAAGCACTAAATAGTTTTGTATACTCTTATAAGCTTTTGTTACGCTGTAAGCAGAGTATTACGCAAACGGTTGCACCAGATTTCAACGATCTTGTTTCATTTGCTTTATGGCCACTCGCACAATCCACATATTCATATCAGCTTTCAGATTGCCGTTTCTTTCATGTTGCCCATTAAAATGGCCATGCGTTTCGACAATCGTGTTTAGTCGCATGTAGCAGACCCAGCTGGAGGGATCGGCTTAAACATTAAGTGTGAAGTTGCAAGTAAGATGGAACGTCAGATTCGAATATGCCATTACTTTTTGGTAAATTGATTAAAGTGTAAAAACGTAAAACTGATTTTATTGAACACTTTTCATGTAACCGAGAATATAACGTGGTAAACTCAAAACCTCAGGTAAAATTTAAATTGAATCAATTAATAATGTTGACTGAGCGATCAATCCACTGAATAACGAAATGAAGAGTAAATCGTATTCTTTGAAATTGTGGGCCTTAATTACCCTCGAAAACTTTAACAAACTCATTAAGACCTTATTAGCAGACGAAGAAACCCTAAACGCCGCGCTGATCTACCGGCATACTAGCACAGTAATAACCTTAGCCCCACCTACGGTAAATTATTTCTTGATTGACTTCGGTGTTTATGGTTCAATCTTTATAAAATTATAAGGGCACAAGAATGGCATCCAAATGTGTGTAAATAACAAAGCCCCATTATGTTTCTGTAAGAATGCGTTTCTGTTAAAATTTAGGGGGATGGGGGTTGGTATCCACAAAAGAGGATCTGCGTACACTAAACGACAGTCTGAATAATGTCTCTAGCTTTATAATGCTCAATAAAAATAAATTTTGATATAAAATAAGTTATCGTTTATTTATACAAACGAACACTGTGCGAGAAACAATGTTCGAAAACTCATGTATGTAACCTTACATGTTTCTAAGTTGAAGTTTATATACCTTATGGGGTTCGAGATACCTTTTTATGGCTGCAACATACATTTGCACAAAATCATTATACATTATTTACCTATTTTAAAATTCATATTTTGTTTGTTTTAAGACAGCTCTAAGGTGCTAAAATTCGATACTAATCAACTTGTTTGCTAGAATAGCAGTCAGATAAATTGACCTTGTCTGCCATCTAGCTAAATAATATTTGTACTTTATGGAGAAGGAGAAGAAAATTCATACACAAAATTAGAGTATATAACGGGAAAGAATGGCTATCTTCGACACGCCGAAGATCTTATAGTAAAACTAAAAACTATCGTGAAAAACAAAAAATTTGTCCATACAACTTAATTTTCAAACGGTCGTTCATATTGCAGCTATATGATATAGTGGTCCGATCTAAAAATGATTTTGCCTATATATGAGGAGTAGAGTAAAACAAATTAATGCCGAGTTTGGCCAAGATATCTTGAAAAAAACAAAATGTTTTTTCATACAAAAACTATATGATATAGTGGTCCGCTCTTAATAGGATTTTGCATATATATGAGGACATTTATGTGAGGAGCATATTAAAAGTAATAAATGTCGTGTTTGGTCAAGATATCTTGAAAAACAAAGTGTTTTTCATACAAGAATCTACTTTTCGACCGATCGTTCTTATGGCAGCTATATGATGTAGTTTTCCGATCTTAATAGTATTTTGCATATATATGAGGAGTATAGTAAAACTAATAAATACCGAGTTTGGTGAAGATATCATGAAAAAAAAATGTTTTTTCATACTACTTTATTTTCAACTAATCGTTCTTATGGCAGCTATATGATATAGTGGTCCGATCTCAATAAAATTTTGCATATATTTGAGCAGTATAGTAAAACTAATAAATGACGAGTTTGGTGAAGATATCATGAAAAAAAAAATGTTTTTTCATACTACTTTATTTTCAACTAATCCTTCTTATGGCAGCTATATGATATAGTGGTCCGATCCAGGTTTTGAAATATGTGCCGCGTGCAACAGAAAGAGGGACTTCTGCAAAGTTTCATTAAGATAGCTTTAAAACTGAGAGACTAGTTCGCATAGAAGCAGACAGACACACCGACGGTCAGACGGACAGACGAACATGGCTTTATCGACTCGGCTGTTGATTCTGATCAAGAATATATATACTTTATTGGGTCGGAGATGTCTCCTTCTATGCGTTACACATTTCACGACAAAATTACAATACCCTCTGCAAGGGTATAAAAATGTGGACTATATAGCTCTATGGTTATATAATGGCGTATACCACAAAAATGATTAGATACAAGCTGAAAATATGTCGACATATCATTTTACAACCACTTTTGTGAGGCATTTTTAATGAAAGTACGCGCTGTTAAGTCATTATTACATTATTACCCACAAGCCAAACTAAAACCAAAGTGAAGAAAACCTGTCGTAAATTATAAAGCTAAAAAAGTGTGTTGATTGGCACAAGGCCTTTTTACAGCCTTGCAGAGGGTCTTATAATTTGGTCGTGAAATGTGTAACGCATAGAAGGAGACATCTCCGACCCCATAAAGTTTATATATTCTTGATCAGCATCAACAGCCGAGTCGATATAGGTTGGGTCTGCAAGGGTATTAGATCTTCGGCGTGCCGAAGATAGCCTTTCTTTCTTGTTTAAATAAAATTAAGTCAGACTCAGCTGACTTTGCAAATGATTCACAATCGCTGAAACTGCCAACTTTAAATTGAAACCTTTAAAAGCAGCTTTTAATTTGTAATCTACATCACCTGCTAGCTTATGTTGACTTATCTTTTGTGCTACCAGCGCGTCACGCAAATCATTTATTATGAAACTCTTTAATCTAAGCAAGTAAGAGCATTCCATTTAAAATTAGCTGCCCTTCCCCAATGCTGAAATATTTTTCAGGCATTTTGAAGCACTATCTTACCACGTATTAAACAAATTTATAAAGAATTCTCAGAAAGTTGCTTCCAAGAAGTGCCAAAAATGCATATGCACATATACATATAAACATTCAAAAACTACCGTTACTTTTTTTTGCATTTCGTATGCAGCTTAATTGCTAGAATAGTACACGTGCCATTGATTGTTTTTTCTTTATAACTTTCACATTATATTGAATTGAATATCGAGTTTGAAGATCGAGTTTGTTTCCGATAATCGATAACTTACTCCGTTTCCAAGCAATCGATAAAAATCTGTATCGATATCCTGTTTTTTGGGTAATTTTGGTAAATAATAAGAGCTAGAGTCACCAAACTTAACATATGCTTCTAAAATAGAATATATATATGCATTTGATGTTGGAAGATGAGGGTTCAGGGTATCCCCTAGTCGGGTGCTTCCTACTAGAACCTTTTACTTGTTGGAATTGGGAATTCGACAATTGTTTGTATTTTTTTGGGATTTGGTTTTATACCCTCAGTTGTGATGATGTGACCGAGAAATTCAGTTTCTTTTCTCATAAACTCGCATTTATCCAACTGTAGTTTTAAGTTAGCTTCTCTAAGCTTCTTAAATACTTTTTGTAGCGACAAAATGTGCTCCTCCAATGAAGTGGAAAAAAAATAATGTCGTCTAAGTAGACCAGACAATCCTAAAAATTAAATCTTCTAAGAGATTGTTCATACAACATTGGAACGTTGCAGGTGCATTCTTAAGACCAAATGGCATGCGAGTGTACTCGTAATGGCCATGTTTAGTCGAAAATGCGGTCTTGGGTATTGAACCAGGATCCATTTGGATTTGGTGGAAGCCTTTGGCTAGATCAATGGTTGTGAAATATTGACATTTTCCAAGTTTGTCTAATATTTCATTGAGATTGCGGTAATCTATGACTAACCGGAATTTTTGATTTCCAGATGCATCGTTTTTTCTTTGGAACGATTATTACTGGTGAGCAGTAAGGGGATTTGGATTTACGTGTGATATTTTGTTTTATCATATCGCTTATTTGTTTATTTACTTCCTCATCGTATATTTGAGGATATTTGTATGGACGCTTGTAAATTGGGTCCTCATGTTTTGTTAGAATTTTGTGTTTAATTGTACTAGTGAAAGTCAAATTGTCACCTTCATGGTACTGGACACAAAATTCATGTAAAACTTTTTTAATTTTTTCTTTTTCTTCTGAGTTTAGGTGCTCTAGCCTAAACTCATTGTTTTCTATTAATTCGTTATTAATAGCGAAGTTAATGGTCTGTCCTCTGTTGAGGGTGGATCAAGGCACTCTTGTGCGGTCATGTCCTCTTCGACCTCTTCGACCTCTTCGTCATTATATCTAAAACAAAAGTTAAATTCTCCTAAGGTTCGGATTCTAGTGCATAGTCTATTTTGTTTGACATGCTTTAAGGTATTCTCTCCCAATCAGAACATCATAATGCTCTGAGAAGTCGTGATTATGAAATTTTTGTTCACTCGGACAAATTTTGCTTGCTCCTAATCGTATGCTTTGTTTTAATTCAATGACACCATTTATGGTGTGAACCTTTAATGTTTCGTTGTAAACTGGAAAATTTAAGCGGTTTGTTTTCATTAGATTTATGGTTGAACCTGTGTCAATGACACATTTTAGAACTTCGTCATTCATAATCAATTTTATTAATGGATTTCTTCTGTTTGTTTCGAGGCTTGCTGATGAAAATTTTCGGATGTATCCATTTTCATCTGCCCACTGTTACTATCTCTTTGACGTTTAGTCGGAGAATTTGGCGCATTCAAGCGTGAATGGGACTGATTTTGATAATTTAATGGATTTTGGGATCTACCTTGACTTAATTTCTGTTGGAACTCGTGGTGAGCTTTCTGATTGTCTTCGGAATTATTGTGCTGTTTATTATGTACGTGGTAATTCTGATTCGTGTTGGAATAGCCACTTGAACTGGTGGTTGGGTTAGCATTTTGCTGATAATTTCCCATGCTCCTACGATTGTTATTTTGATTTCCCTGAACATTATTAGTTTTAGGTCTATCAGTTACACTGTTTTCATATAATCCCTCTCTTTGAGCTACTTGCTTTAATTTTTGTGTTGACGTAATGTCGTATCTGGCTAACATCATGAAAAGCCTATCTGGTATTTTTTTTGTAATTACATCTTTGATTGTGTTATTCATGGCATTTGTGTAAGGTGCCGTATTTCTAGGTATATTTTCTAATGCTAACTTATTTAATATAACAAAAGATTTATTTTCGAGATCCTCGATGAACTTACGTACGTTTCCCTGGTAAGTTCTTCAAATGGTGTTTGCACTTTATACTCTTCAATCAATGCGTTTCTCAGCTCCTGCCAAGTGTTGGCTGCTGTCCATTGTGAAATTCTCTGGGCATCTCCAGTGACTTGCAATTCGATGACTCCGTATAATATGCTGTGTTGTCTAACATCTCAGGTTGGATAAAGGTGTAGGATGTAATCGATCCTCTTAATGAAAGCGTTGAGATTTTCCGTTGAACCGTCAAAACTTGGCAATAGTCTCAGTTGTGAGAGGGCCTGGTTGAGGTGTTGTTCCGATAATTCCATGGTCATCTTAGTGTAATACACTCTTTTGTTCTTATTTTGTGTTGGATGATTTTTTTTTTAAATAGTTTTGAATTTGTAGTTTTGAACTTTTTAGTTCTTTGATTTTGCACTTTTACTTCTTTGCTCTTTGTTTTTGTACTTTGTACATATAATTCAGTTTATTGTTTGTGATTGGTTATTTGTTTTAATGGTTTTTTATTTTTGTGTGTGTCTTAAAAAGACCCAGTAATAACGTATTGCAGGGATCAAAAGATATGCAAAGCCAGTCGTTATTAACTGTAGTAGCTTTATTGCCCAAAGGCTCAATGTTATAAGACTACTAGTAACCCGAAGGTTCTTATGCGGATACGTATTCAAGAAATATTTATTACACACCGACAACAATTTCGGTCGCGATTGTGCGTTAGATCTGGGAATTAATTATCCTTTAGCGATCTTTACTTCTTCCCGACATATCCTACCGGCAGCGCCAATTAAGTTTTACGCGTTCAGTGTAAGTAAATAAATTTATTTCAATTTATTATTATCACTGAAGGTTACTTTTGTTGAGTACAATCCGCTTTGCTTACCGAATCGGAACTAATTTATCTTACCATTGCCGTCGCTTTGCAAACTTCGCTTGATTCATAATTGAGTGAAGTTTGAGCTGCGTCAGCAATTATGCGTGGGATAATGCTCTGGTGAGAACATTGACAGTGGTGTGATTTTTAGGGTGAATTGTTTATGTCTACCAAAGGGGGACAGTTTGATCTTGCCCAATGTCGATGTTATCACCAGGCTCTTTGCTTACAAGATTTGGAAATGCTTATACTTGTGCTTATGTGCTAAGTTAAATTAAAGGGTGGGTGCGATTATGGATACGTCACTATATATATATATATATATGATGTTGAAAGAAGAGGGTTCAGAGTGTCCCCTTGTCGGGAACTCCCGACTAGAGCCTCTTACTTGTTTTAAATTCATTTAAAGGGTGTTTCGCACTTTTTGGAAAATCCATTCCTCCTTGCTTTGATTGGGGTTAAAGATTTAGTGGTTGACGTTTCACGCTCAAATTCATTTCAAAGGATCACTTAACAGCGAGAAGTTAAGGATGTTATAAAAATTCCGCTTTTTCTTATAAGTTCATGAAACGGGTTGATTTATTTATATGCTTATAGCGAGCGTATTGACAATATTCGAAAATGTAAAATTTTAAGCGAAGCGATCGATACAAAAACCGATATAGCAAACGTACTAGATAAGAGTGAATTGCGGCGTCGCTAGCATTGATGCGCTAGCCGCTTAAGACAAAGTGCAAAAGTTAAAAGAGCGATAACAGAAACGATGAGCGCAAAGCGATAATCGCTAGATAGTTAACAGCAAATAATATTGATTTATATTATGACATGCGAGAAGATTTTTTAGCTCCAACAGCTCGTTTTTGCGTCGACAAAGTTGGTGGCATTGCCACGAGTGCATATAAATCGCTTTGGAGCATTGAGAAATGCACACGTAGATAGATCATTGACCAACTCCAAATGAATGGCTTTCGTGGCGAAGCATTTAAATACGATGTATCATTTTATAGGAGCTTTCTTTCGATAGTCAGGCTTGTAGAAGAATGGTCTGCAAAAGTCCACACCAGTTATATCAAACGCCCGAGTTTCAACAAATCGTGCCTTTGGAAGATAAGCCATTACGTGCTCCACCAAGCGGGGCTTGTTGTGTTGTGATAGACATATTGATGAAACTGACCAACAATGGAATGTACCGGTAAATAATTTCATTTCAGCTACTTCCTGCATCAATTGGGCTAACAAAAGTGCGCCACAAAGCTCGAGTTTTGGTACCGTAAGAGTTTTAAAAGGAGCCACTCGTGATTTAGAACAGAATGGGCGTGAACTCGAATGATGTCCCTTTGAAACCATATAAATACAAGCTCCGTACGCGGTAATGCTTGCGTCACAGAAACCGTGAACCTCTACATCGCACATTGTATTGCAAATCAACCGGGGAAATGTGGATAATTGGACATTCCTGAAAGCTTGGCAAATTTCCTGCCAGGCAGTATTTAGAGAAGTTGGAAGACTCTCATCCCAATTCAAGTTTTCCTTCCAAAGAAGCTGCATCAAGATTTTGGCCTTAACGAAGACTGGTCCAATTAATCCTAGTGGATCGTAAAATCGAGCTATGGTGGACAGATCTCTTGCACGGTTTAAGTGTCTGATTGGGAGCCGTGAGAGCAAACATTAATTTATCAGTTAAAAAACCCACGCAAGGCCCAAGCGTTTGGTAATGTCGCTTCCATCGCTAAATTGTAAAAACGAGTCCTTATTCTTGTCAGGAATGCCTTTAGCACTAAAAAGTGAATCGAGCACCATTTTCGGAGTTCAAAGCAACCTTTAGATAGGATGCCCTTAGCTTGATTTAATACGTCGATCGCCAATTGCCAATTGACAATTGCTGCATTGCTCGAACGGCAAGAAAGGAAGCTGGTTTTGTTCTATACGTAACTGTGTCCAACTTGAAGACACTTATTTCAGAATCAGTAGAATTTCGCCACAAGATGCAGTGTAGGTAGGTATCTGGGACCGTAACTCTGACACAGCGATACATCCCGCCAATGTCTCCAGTAAGGGCAACAGGGAACGTGCGAAATCGCATCAAAATGTTAAACAGCTTCGGTTGTATAACGGGCCCAGCCATCAACACTTCATTCAACGAACATCCAGTGCTGGTGATAGCTGAACCACCAAACACGACACAAAGTTTGGTGCTCGTGCTTTGTTCCTTCAGCACGCAATGATGACGGAGAAAATATTAACATAAAAACGTAACGACTCTGGAGGGACAAGAGTCATATGTCTGAGCTCCATATACTCTTGAATGAACGCGCAATACTGGGATTTAAGGTTGGGATGACGATGCAACTTTCTCTCAAGCGATATAAATCTGCGAAATTCCTGTTGATAAGATTCACGTACTTGATCCAGAGTGAGTTTCAGAGGGAGTCGCACGGAATATGCTCCTGTTGGCAGACTTTGGAAATTTAAAAAAAAAAGTGCCCCTTGCAGTCAAGCTCTTCTTCTTTGTTGCTTTAGCAACAGGGTCTGGAAAACTTTCTACTTCCCAAAATTGTTGAATTAACTCATCGTTTCGGCCATCAGAATCAGTGCGGGCATCAGACGATACACGATTCGGCAAAAGAGAGGTACCTCCGTGCTGGGAACCGCCACCTGCAACTACTCATCCAAAGCGTGTCTTCTGCAGAAGAGGTAATCCCTGTGGCAGTTTTATTTACCCGACACACATTAGCTCGTAGAAAAGACCAGCTGCGATTAATAAGTCAACTCGCTGCGGCTTGTAAAAGCAAGGATCCGCGGAGCGAATAGGCACATTCCTATTGGTTGTATTAAGGGCGTTGCTTGGGTGGCGATCTGCTGTAGAGCTACGATGGCTGTGATGATTGCAGAATGCTCTGACGTTTGAGATTGTAGATTGACGGTCACAGTGCATCCATCAGTAGCGAAAGGAGCGTTTCCAGGACAGCAACTGCGGCTGAAGATGGACTTTTCTTCAACTGAAGCTCTTGAGCGAATCGAGATGTAATTAAATGCAGCTGTGACCCACCATCCAATACAGCACGACACGGAACTAGAGTCCCAGCCCGATTTTTAACTAGTACGATATCAGTAGCCAGGAACACAACATCGCTGCTGAGGTTGTGGGTAACAAGAGAGGTAGAGGCGGGGGCTGAAGAAGCTGCAACAGGAGTGACAGAGTGAGGAATCAAACGCAAAACGTCTAAATGCAGATGTGTATGTTGTTTGGAGACACATATGCAACAAGTTCCTGAATTGCATGTTTGTAAAATATGTCCCCTTTTAAGGCAGTTAAGGCATAAAGATAATAATTTGCTTCATTGAGACGCATCTCTGGAAACAAAATACGTAAACAGCAGCCATTGAGTTAGTAGCAACGAGTGATGTCCTACTGGGGTTAGTATGTTTGTTCTTGCCCACCTGAGAGCTCGGCGTATAGGTTGCCATAGTATCCACACTCTCTAGGGTTCTGCAGCGTAGCTCAAAAAATGTGGTAATTTGTGCCCATGATGGAATTAAATTTGCAATGGCGGGATCCTCCAGCTTCTCTTCCCACTTTGTCTGCGTAGCAGGATCCAGTTTTTGCAGTAGCACCTGAACAAGGATGTAACCAGCAATTTGCTCCTTGCTACCCAAACTGGTGAGAGCACGAATATGAGCATTTAACTGATCCGCCAATTCACGCAGCATGCCAGCGAAGCCTTTCTCTACCTTCTTAAGCCCCAGCAGTTCAACGATGTGTGCCTGAAATATTAATCGAAGGTAATCAAATCGTTTTTGTAATAAATATATTGCTATGGAATAATTAGCCACTTATACTTCCAATGATCGAATGGTATTCAGCGCAGAGTCCTTCAAGCAGAGCAGCACATGCTGCATTTTTTCAATGATTGCGAGTTCGGGATTATTATCGATTAAAGTTGAAAATAAATCTGACCACTCCGTATAACCTCCAGAAAACGATAGCAAATTGATTGGCGGTAAGGTCGGTAACGCTCTGGATCTAAACATTGACGCAGCAGCAATAGGCTCATTTACAAATGTGGAGCTGGACGGCAATGCTCTACTGCGCTTAGCGATTTCAAACCGCGCCGAAGTCTCCAAAGTTACCTTAAGCTCATCAAAAGCCTCGCGTAACGCACTGCCGATTTCGTCAAAGTCTAGTTCTTACAATTTGTTTTGAGCGTCTTCGAATGCAAATTCCATTTTTTCAACCCGCTTGAGCAGCACCGACAATGCAATTTCATCATTATTGGCCAGGGGCGTTTGGTTGAGGCTAGATTGAAGCGTCTGCAACCGCTCATATGACGACGACACCTTGCGCTTTAAAAATGACACCCTGTTTGTAGGCCCACCGATTCAGCACTAGAAGTTTTCATGGCAACCGAAGAAACGAAAAAATGTAACAAAAAAAAACGAATTAAGACTGCACACGAAAGTTCGTTGACCGTTGACTTATTGTCAGCACTGTACTCGTAAGCGCGCGCAACAGCAACAGCAGATAGCGAGAGCCAGCGCGTCTGTATGTAGGTGTATATTTGCTTATGTACACAGACTCCTCTTTACTGCAATTTACCGCATGACACTTGCTCGTACATATGTATGTATATAAGAGCGGTTTTTAATTGCTGCCGAAACTGGTAAAAACCAGCTCAATTTTAATTTAAGTAATGTTATGCAACAATATAATGTTACATAAAAAAATCACGTCGGGGTCACCAAAATGTTGGGCTAACAAGCTTTTTTATTAGCACTTAACAGCGAGAAGTTAAGGATGTTATAAAAATTCCGCTTTTTCTTATAAGTTCATGAAACGGGTTCATTTATTAATATGCTCATAGCGAGCGTTTTGACAATATGCGAAAACGTACTACTTTAAGCGAAGCGATCGATAAGAAATCTGATATAACGAACGTACGAGACAAGAGTAAATTGCGTCGTCGCTAGCATTGATGCGCTAGCCGCTTAAGACAAAGTGCAAAAGGTTAAAGAGCGCGATAACAGAAACTACGATGAGCGCAAAGCGATAATCGCTAGATAGTTAACAGCAAATAATTGATTTATTTTATGACATGCGAGAAGCACCAAAGAAACAAATAGTGACAGTGCTTGCCTCGCAGGGCAAGATGTAACTAAAATTTATGCAAACATAATACTAATTTAATTTTTAGCTGCTGAACCGAACAGGATCTATATTAAAATCTTTTGATACGTGTTTCCCATTTTCGCAACATGTTAACTCCTTCGATGGAAAGTGTATTTTTAAGTTTTTTTTTTGTGAATTTTAAGTTGTGTCCGATTTGCCTCAAACTTGTTTTCATAGCTCTACCTAAGAATATAATGTATTTGGGTTTTAGCAATTTGAGAAATTCCGCTCGCAACAGTAGTAAATTGAGGAAAACGGTTGTATGACAGTTGTTTGTTTACCGTCCGCTCAGTATCAAAATCATTTTCAAAGCTTATATACCCGTTAGAAATAAATATTAGGATGAATAATAAAAACAGTTGAATTCCATCCTGGGGGAACTGAAACTCGATGACCCCCATCATAATCTATGGCAAGTCACTAAAAAGATTATGAGGACAAACAAAAGTATAGATGGCAGCTGGTGCAGTTCTGAGTAGGCCAGGACCAATGATTTCGCAAATCATCTCGAAAGCGTGTTCACGCCTTTGTCCAGATGCACTCCTGAGGAAACGGCCGTAGAGCATGCACTCTCTCGAGAGCATCCAGGCAGCAGTCAAATACCTCCCGGTCCTTGAGGAGGAAACGCTTGAATGTAGGCGCTGAGAAATAGCAAAGCGCCAGTCGATGATGGTATCAACGCAATTGCGTTAGAACTACTTCCACCAGCTTGCATCGAACTTATTACTAAGCTCGGGAAAAAAGCTCATTCCTTGCCACTGCTGAGACATGTGAAAAGGCTTCTCAGGCCAAACAAGGCCATTGGACACACTCAACGAATGGCATAGGAGATACACAGAAATACCAGAAGAAATAACACCATAAATACATTCGCCTTACCCTCGACAGGAGGTTAACTTAGAGAACTCGCCTTTTAAAAAAAGGAAACAAGTGGACGACAAGCTAAAGTCCTGTTACTGGCTTATTGGACGCAAAACCAAGTTGGATACTCGGTCAAGGATCCTTGTCTACAAGGCAATTATCAAACTGATTTGGACTTACGGCAATCAGTTATGGGGTACTGCGAGCCGAAGCAACCTAAGATTGATTCAGATGTTACAAAACTAGGCACATAATTACCATGACAACGCTTCCATACACAGTTTTCTCAAGATCCCATGGGCCAAAAGCAGCAGCAGATAACTGTATAAGCTCAACCTTCACATCAACAACATAGCAGTCAGCCTGCTGGACAATAGCAATACCACCAGAAGACTCAAGAGAGTACACCCGCTGGCTCTTCAAAGGGACCAATATAAATAACCCAATAATTTTCCCCTCCCACCAATCACCATAAATTACAATAGGAAATCACTACAAATGAAGCACACCTAGTTAAGTACCCTTCAAAACATTTAATAATTGTCAACGCATGACAATTTTTATATAAAATGATTTCTCATGATAAATAATGGTTAACGTAAGGCATCATTAGCGTAATAAAATGTCTCGCTAGATCTAGAAATAACTAAATAAATATATTACCTTCTATTTATTTACGGCTTTACATCCGAACAAATTTTAAATAAACTAAAAACACATTTTAGAGATCAATTCGAATGTCCATCGTAGTCTTTCGTTCAACAGCGTTCAATAACATTCTTCAACTATAATGTCAAAACTTGTAAAAAATCAACCAATAGAAAGTTTGTTAAAACAATATAAAATATCTGCAAACACAAAAACGATCTCATCAATTGGATGGGTAATACATATTAATATTAAACAATTTTCTATACTAACTAACAAAATTCAACATACAGAGCCCTAATGGTTTTAACCTAGAGGAATATATATATTATTATTGCTATGCAATTACATAAGAAAAAAATATACACTAAAATTAAATTGGTTGGCAATAAAAGTTGGGTTATTAACTTGATTTATAGCTCTGGGGTGGTAGCGGAAGGTGGCGATAGGTATAAAATGAAAGATACATGACATATATATAATATTCTAGAAGCAACATACCATGTTTGGTGACTCTAGCTCTTTTTATTTACCCAATTCGCTCAAAAAACAGGATGTTGATATCGATTTTTATCGATTGCTTGGACACGGAGTAAGTTATCGGTTATCGAAAAATCGATCTGCGCAGGACCTACATTTGATTTCAGGTCTCTAGCTCTTATAGGGTCTGAGATCCTTGCGTTCATACATACGGACAGACGGACAGAACGTCTACATTTGTTTAACGTGGCGTGTACCCCGTAGGTGTTTTCTACCACGGTACTACTTGGCAACCAAATCCAACAGTGGAGCTCCAGCTGGCACCTGCAGTGCCACGGTGGACACTGTACGGCATACCTGTAGGCATCCTAAGAGCATAATTCTTTGGCAGGAGATGAGGCGCCTCCTGGCCCCCGACTCTCTCCTGACCGCGGAATACCATACTGAGGCGCCAAACAGTGCACAAGGCACCATGAGTCCGTCATATACAGTCTGGCTCGGGAACTGAGGCCCAGTCAACCAGTAGCACGCGACCTAATGCTCCGACGACTCCAGTCAGTTTATCCCATAAACCTGCGATATGCGGCATATCCGGTAGACACGCCTCCACGGATCGTCTCTATGGTCTCCAACGAAGCGTCGCCAGTTTTCCTCCTTCGTCTTCAGGATGAGCGTCTTGAACTCGCGGACTGCTGTCCGCAGATGAGCTGCAAGATACGGTGCAGATTCATAACCTCAGCGCCGTGCATCCTGGAGCCTCCGCTCAGTCTCTTGACCACCCGGCGTTTGGTACTCAGTTCGGCAGTCCACCATTTAACTTTTCCCTGGGCTCTCGACGGTCTGCGGCCTAGCACTCTGTCGCACACAGACTGTACGGCAAGGCGTAGGACAGACACCGCGGTATCCAACGGCAGCATCCTAATGTCCTCCTGGGAAAGGTGCTCCTCGATTTCCTCTACCAGCTCCGCTCGAGTCAAACAATCGCCAGTTAGCATTAGCGAGCTTCCAGGACGGCACAGGAACATAGCTTTCAACTGCACTTGCTGGGGGTGGCGAAAAGTGATCATGTTGTGGACGCTCAAATCCCACTCGTCCACACTCCAGTCATACGCGGCCCACACGTAAACGCTGCTTCGTTGGCGATTGTTACGTCGATATCACTTTCCCCACGGCGATTATCAAACGTGTACACCTCGTTGACCTGGTTTAGCACGCAGCCCCGACTTCCGAGTATCCACTTATCGCTCGCCTCGTCTGTAGTTCTGTTGGCCACGAAAGAATTCGTGCCGTTTAGTGAACCACAAGGGAGACACAGCGTTTGTGTGCAGGCTAAAAGACCTTCTCGCCAGTAGCAGTACGGCATCTATATAGCTCAATATCCTCATCAACTCAGCCTGATCATGGCAGTATATTTAGGTCAGATAAACTGTGCCCTGTTTGAAGGACAGACGGACATGGCGGATCCACTCGGCCATTGACGCTGATCAAGAATATATAAGTTAACAGAGGTCTGCGACACCAGCTCCACATGCTGATATAGCACTGAGCCGAATGTTCTTACGAGCTAACAGGGGTCAGCAAAATGCAACATAACACTAGCCGCAGATGCTGACATAGCTCTGGGCCGGATGTTCTTGCACGACGGCAGCGCACGAGGCGCAAGCTAAGCATTCTAGCGGCCGTTGTGAAAGCACACAATAGCTTAGGTATTTTTGATCAATCTTTGTAATTTAGTTTTTAATGCGGCTTTCACTGAGGCACATCGGCCCAGAGACTTCGCGCGTAAATTAACTCACTCACTACTACGCGTATCGGCCTAGTGTTTTATAAATCATTACCCAAATAAATTAAATATAGATAATCCGCGAGGACTATCATTTAAATCTTAATTTATATACTATATAAACAATATACCCTTATACCGATTTTTAATTGGTTCAGGGTATAAAAGTTGAATATTTGCATCGACTTAAAAATACATATTTTCTACGGAGCCAACCTCAGAACAAAACATGCATTCATATTCCTAACACAAATTTGGGATAGTTTATAATCAGCGCTAGAAAACTAAGAAAATTTATTTCTTGGCCAGCCAGAGACTTTGTCAGAGCAGTGGATGACAACACATTCAAAAATGCTGTAATGTATGTATATTCACACGCATACACCATAATTGCTTGCACGGCCGTCAAAGAGCCGAAGCTGAGAGTACATTCTATTTTTAGCTTTTTCGCACTCCCGGCTGTGAGAGATAAAGATTTTGTTTTCGTTCTTAATTTTCAAACAAGTAAGAGGTTCTAGTCGGGAGCTCCCGACTAGGGGATACCCTGACCCCCTTGTTCCAACATCAAATGCATATATAAATTCTATTTTAAAAGCTATATGTCAAGTTGGTGACTAGCTCTTATTATTTACAAAAGTTGCCCAAAAAACAGGATATCGATATCGATTTTTATCGATTGCTTGGAATCGGAGTAAGTTATCGATTATCGGAAACAAATTCGATCTGCGCAGGCACTAGGAGCACCTACAGCTAAAATTTCCCGTCTCTAACTCTTAAATGTTCTGATATCCCTGCGTTCTACCGCGTGAAAAGCATGAAACACGTTTCAAGTGTTTTTTCATACAGATCTTTGGAATTGAATGGTGTGCAAAACGTCGCTCACCAAATCTTTGACCCCCATTTCTACCAAGGAGGAATTAATTTTTCGAAAAGTTCGAAACACCACTCAAATGAATTCAAACAAAGATCTTTGAAAATGAGTCTGAGTCCCATCGGCTATTAAACAAAAGAGTTTCATACAACAATATAGTTGATAAGCATTGTTAGACAGTGTATTAGTAATTGTAAGACAAAAGGGAATGAACATATCGGCGAGTATGCAGCGGAGTGCTAGTGTTCCAAACAGTGCGGCAGGGCCTTTGCGTAGGGAAAATGCTGATAACGGAATCTGCTAACTCTTTTTATTTCATATTAACGCTAATTTCGGTCATCGTGGCAAGCTGGTTTCAACATAACCCCCTTTCCTAACCTAAAGTGTGGTGTCTAGTGGTACGAGGCCAATCCCGGATTGCAATGTGCGTCTGTCTTGACGACTTTAGACTCGACATGCATTTATATGTCAACACTAATAAGGGATAGGTCTTGATCAGCTCAAGAAACTAAGAACATATTCTTTTAGCGAAAAGCCAGAGCAGTGAATAATACCACATTCAAATTTTTTTCTCTCGAGCATACACTGTCCAAAAAAATTTCATGGATAAAGCAAAAGGACTATGCGTCGATCGTACTCTCAAAATTTTCGATCAATGTACTTCGAAAACGAAGCGATGCAATGTACCATCGACCAGCTTTGATGAAGGCGGCTGGCGTCTAACTTCGTTGCTCGTGTTAGTTTCAGCAAGCCGCGAATTCGGCATTCGTTCGCCTGGCTTTTGAAGAACGAACAGCCAGTCGGCTGGCATGAGGTTCTAGTCGGGAGCTCCCGACTAGGGGATACCCTGAACCCCCTTGTTCCACATCAAATGCATATATAATTCTATTTTAAAAGCTATATGTCAATTTGGTGACTAGCTCTTATTATTTACAAAAGTTGCCCAAAAAACAGGATATCGATATCGATTTTATCGATTGCTTGGAATCGAGTAAGTATCGATTATCGGAAACAAATTCGATTTGCGCAGGCACTAGAGCACCTACAGCTAAAATTTCCCGTCTCTAACTCTTAAATGTTCTGATATCCCTGCGTTCTACCCGCGTGAAAAGCATGAAACACGTTTCAAGTGTTTTTTCATACAGATCTTTGGAATTGAATGGTGTGCAAAACGTCGCTCACCAAATCTTTGACCCCCATTTCTACACAAGGAGGAATTAATTTTTCGAAAGTTCGAAACACCACTCAAATGAATTCAAACAAAGATCTTTGAAAATGAGTCTGAGTCCCATCGGCTATTAAACAAAAGAGTTTCATACAACAATATAGTTGATAAGCATTGTTAGACAGTGTATTAGTAATTGTAAGACAAAAGGGAATGAACATCGGCGAGTATGCAGCGGAGTGCTAGTGATCCAAACAGTGCGGCAGGGCCTTTGCGTAGGGAAAATGCTGATAACGGAATCTGCTAACTCTTTTTTTTTTATTAACGCTAATTTCGGTCATCGTGGCAAGCTGGTTTCAACATAACCCCCTTTCATTACCTAAAATGTGGTTCTAGTGGTACGAGGCCAATCCCGGATTGCAATGTGCGTCTGTCTAGACGACTTTAGACTCGACATGCATTTATATGTCAACACTAATAAGGGATAGGTCTTGATCAGCTCAAGAAAACTAAGAACATTTATTCTTTTAGCGAAAAGCCAGAGCAGTGAATAATACCACATTCAAATATTTTTCTCTCGAGCATACACTGTCCAAAAAAATTTCATGGATAAAGCAAAAGGACTATGCGTCGATCGTACTCTCAAAATTTTTCGATCAATGTACTTCGAAAACGAAGCGATGCAATGTACCATCGACCAGCTTTGATGAAGGCAGGCTGGCGTCTAACTTCGTCTCGTGTTAGTTTCAGCAAGCCGCGAATTCGGCATTCGTTCGCCTGGCTTTTGAAGAACGAACAGCCAGTCGGCTGGCATGTCATGTCACATATGACTCATGTGAATTAGGAAAGCCAGGCTAGAAATTATTCGTGCAAATATGGGGCGTTACCCATCTTAGTGTTTATATTGTCTTTGGTCATACATTGAAAATGGGACAGGGTTAGCGCGTTTGAAGCTCCTTAAGGCAATGTAGTAAACGATGATACAAAAAGAATTGAAAACATAGCCTGGTATATTTGAATAACTAATAAATGAACAAAAAAGTATAAATAAGAAAGGAAAAAAGGGGAAAAATATATATATGGCCGATCAAAGAAATCACTTCATTTACAATTAGGCATATGGTAGCACAGCATGTCCCGAGTTTCGTTGTAGTCACCAAAAAAATTATATTCTGGAGAGCACGCTGTGTTCACTATGACGGCACACTACTCACGCTCTTGTCATTCTACATTCTTCTCTGACTTTAATACTTTTAGTGAGCACTGAACACTAAATACTAAACTGAACGCTACACAACACACCGGGCCATGCTCGGCAGAGACTAACAAATTTGTCTCACACCATGTACCCAGTAGTAACCCTAATACAAATGGGACAGTTAAATTCTATGTTTATTACACTTAACACTTAATCGATAACATTCAAAAATAATAGTCACAGTATTTTTTATACCCTGAACCCATTAAAAATGGGTATAAGGGTATAGTGTAGTTGTGCAAAATCCAAATGTACATACGGCAGAAGGAAGCATCTCCCACCCCATAAGGCATATATATTCTTGATCAGCATCATAGCCGAGTCGATCTAGCCATGTCCGTCTGTCCGTCCGTCCGTATGTATAAACGCAAGGATCTCAGAACCTATAAGAGCTAGAGACTTGAAATTTTAGATGCAGGTGCTCCTAGTTCCTGCGCAGATCGAGTTTTTTCCGATAATCGATAACTTACTCAGTTTTCAAGCAATCGATAAAATCGATATCGATATCCTGTTTTTTGGGCAATTTCGGTAAATAATAGATCTAGTCAACAAACTTGACGTATAGCTTCTAAATTAGAATATATATTCATTTGATTTTGGAAGAAGAGGTTTCAGGGTATCCCCTAGTCGGGAGCTCCTGACTAGAACCTCTTACTTGTTCATTTTGCTTTAAAGAATTGCGGTTTTCTTGATCTATTGCAATGAAACCGTATATATAATTTTTTTTAATTCATTTATGCGTTTTCGTGACTTACACATTCTTCTCTTTCGAAAACTGACAACAGGTAGTCATAAGTATTTTGACATTTGCTCTATTTAGTCTGTGAACTGGGAACTGTGAACTGCTATTGAGCTTGAAGCTAATCTACGAGTCTTTTAATATTGAGTACTGATTTCAAGTGCAAAACAACTTTGCTTAGTAGATTTGCTTGGCTATTGGTAAAAAACACTGAATTAAGTGAATTTGTTCAAAATGATATGGTGGTGAAGTATAACTCTGGTATTTCCGTTAAAAATATCATAAATTATACAATGTACCCCGCCAAACAGTTTATTATCAAGTTTATCTCTATATATAAAACTGTTTGTCCTGACTGACTGAATGACTGATTGGTGATCAACGCACAGACATTTTTTATTATCATGTGATGAATTTATTTACCTTATGTGATGAACGTGCACGTTAAGAGGGGTTTCGGAAATTCCACCCGCAAGTATGGAAAAATCCCGAAAAACTTTTCTATGAAACTTTTTTGTTTACCCTCCGATCGGCCTTAAACTCAATCTCAAATTATTTGAGGGTGTTTTCGCACTTTTTGGAATATCCATCCCTCCTTGGATGGAAATGGAGGTCAAAGATTGGTGGATGACGTTTCACACCCTCAAATTGATTTTCAAGGCTCTATATGGCAAATCATTTGAAACGTATTTCATATTTTTCGGAGAATCAAAGCATCCTTAGTAAAAAGTGCTTTTCTAAGATTTTTTTGGAGAAGTTTTAATTTATCCGATTTGCTTCAAACTTATTTCAGAGCTCTACGTAAGAACTTAATAAATACGTGTTTCAGCGATTGGGAATTTCCACTTGCAACAGTGGTTAATTGGAGAAAAATTTTAGTATAAAACTTTTTTGTTAACCATCAGATCGGCCCCAAACTCTTTTTCAAAGATCTTTGCTCAAATTCATTTTGAGGGTGTTTCGCACTTTTGGAAAATCCATCCCTCCTTGGATGGATGTGGGGGGCAAAGATTTGGGGGGTGACATTTCGCGCTTAAATAAATTTCCAAGGATTCATAAGAAAAATCATTTAAGACCTGTTTCACACATTTTTCGAGGAATCAAAGCATCCTCGGTAAACGTGCAATTCAAAGATTTTTTAGTGACGCTTAAATTTTCGGACTTGTTTCAAAATTATTTTCAAAGCTCTACATAAAAACTTAATCAAAACGTATTTCAACGATCTGGAAATTCCACCCGCAACAGTGGTAAATTGGTAAATTGACACGGGCAAGGCCGGGCTATACCCGCTAGTAAGTTATAAATAATAACGCATAGTAATTTCTTAGAGTTCCAGAAAGCAACGATTGTATTAAGTGTAGAGAAACTTCGGTGGAGAAATCGTGATACAAAGTAATGTAATTTTTGAATTAACATGCGAGAAGAATTGTATATGGCGTAATCTATTGTGCACGAAGGCAGGAATAAAGAACAAGAATTCCTGGTAGCTCTTGAAGATTGGATCAAAGTTTAGAATGAAATGGACTATTATCAATTGTATAACTGACAAGATAAGGTTCAGTGCGATTGAAGGTCATAATAGCGTTCAAGTAATCTTGTAGACCAGAATACTGTAGGGATTTAGTGTAGGGGATGATCGCCTTACGGGAGATAATTTATATCCAAGATGGCTATCTTGAGGAACACCAGAAGTAACGTGAACCAGTTTTCAGGTAGTCAGCCACAGCCTTACTCTTTGAGTCATACTATTTAAAAAAAAAATCCAAAGCAAAAGAGACGGAGAGGAACCTAAACGGTCGCATTTTAGAAAGGAAAGTATCATTTGCCAAGGAAGTAAATTCTACCAGATTGGTTGCAGTTGACTGATTCTTTAGGAATCCATGTTGAGCAGGGGAGACAACGGATTTGCAGAAATGCTGCAAATTCGAATTCATTAATTTTTTTTTTTTCAAATAATTTAGAGATAGCGGACAGTTTTACAATGCCCTGTAATTTTATATATCAGACTATTAACCTTTCATGTGGAGAGAAATTATATAAGTTTCTTTCCAAAGAGATGGAAAGATAAGATTCGAGGGATAGATTCAAAAGCTATAGCAATGGACGAAGAAGTAATGAACTACACTCATTAAGTAAAAACTACGCATATTTTCAGGCCCAGGAGAGTAATAAGATTTTAAAAAATGTAAAGAAGAAAGGCGAGAGGAATGGGAAATAATAATTCAGGTACAGAACCAGAGGAAGTAAAATTGTAATGGTAAGAATTATTATCAGGATAGACGGAAGAGTAAGTTGATTGAAAAAAGTTAGCAGAGTCAGCACCGAAAGTGGTTTCGAATATTTAGCCCAACTCAGTACTCGAACCATACTTATTAACTTTTCAAAATATTAGATTTTATATTCTTTAGGTTTAATAGTCTGGGAGTAAGTGGCTTTAAAGAAGCAGTCCAAGGAATTGAATTGAGAATACACATTCAGGTGTTTACAAAAAGTGACGAGAAAGAAGGGCACGCCAAAGATATAATACCCTTGCAGACCCAACATTTTCATAATTCTTATAGTGCTTTGCCTGTATCTAAAAGCACAGGGAACAAAGTTAATGCCGAGATTGGTCAAATATTTTGATAAGCAACAACATTTTTCTATACAACAACTTAATTTTCGACCCATCGTTCCTATGGCAGTTATATGATATGTAGTAGTCCGATGTTGATAGATTTTCCATATATATGAGGAGCAACGAATAAATGCCCAGTTTGGTAGAGATATTTTGATAAACAAAAATGTTGCAACAACTTAATTTTCGAGCTAGCGACTAGGGGATACCCTGAACCCTCTTCTTCTTCCAACATCGAATATATATATATATATATATATAAATATATATATATAGAACTATATGTCAAGTTTGGTGACTCTAGCTCTTATTATTTACAAAAATTGCCCATGAAACCGGACTATCGATATCGATTTTATCGATTGCTTGGAAACGGAGTAAGTTATCGATTATCGGAAACAAACTCGTTCTGCGCAGGCACTTGAAGCACCTACATCTAAAATTTCAAGTCTCTAGCTTTTATAGGTTCTGAGATCCTTGCGTTCATACATACGGACGAACGGACGGACGGACGGACAGACGGACATGGCTAGATCAACTCGGCTGTTGATGCTGATCAAGAATATATGCTTTATATGGGTCGGAGATGCTTCCTTCTGCCTGTTACATACATTTGCATTTTGCACAAATACAATATACCCTTTTTACCCATTTTCAATGGTTCAGGGTATAAAAAGGACCAATCGGTTGCATGAATACTTACTTAAGCAAGAAATATTTTCCATTGCGAAAGCACCGGCGGGGCTTATTGGTATGAATGAGAATAAGAGGATTGCAATTGAACATCGCAACCTCTAAAGTAGGATGATATACATCCTCAGGAAGAGATAAAGGAGGGAACCTGGATACATTACAGTAGGTAGTCGATAACAAAAGCAAGATCAAGAGTTATATTCAAATATTCGAAATTATATATAGTTGTGCTGAGCTAAGGGCAGCAGATATTTTTGGTAGTGCATAATGACCAAGAGATGTTCGATAAAACTTAAATCACCTAACCATAGATAACATAAACACTAAGATGATTAACGCCACATTTTGCATGCGATGCAAATTTTTAGCCTGGCTTTCAATCTCGATTTTACGACTTGCCAGCCGACTGGCTGTTCGAAGCCGAAGTCACAGCTTGCTGATGCTGAAACGAACAACGAAGTTTGTCGCCAGCCTGCCTTCAGTAAAGCTGGACGATGGTACTTTGCGTCGCTTCGTTTTGGAGGTACATTGAGCGAAAAAGTTTTGAGAGTACGATCGACGCATAGTACTTTTACCTAATCTATGAAATGCATGCTATATTTAAATGATTCATTGCCCCAGATACTACGATAAATTTTACAGAAAAATTAAGAATAAAATAAGTATTTCAGGTGGCGCATCTTGTGCAATAACAATGTAAAGAAAATAGCAAACATTGATTGATTTCACTTTTGTTTTTGACAGCGTATGCTCGAGAAAAGTTGTTGTCTCAGCCCATGGGGTGCAAGCACCTATGTATGTGTGATTATGCATGCATAGCTACATCAAAATATCTATATATATATATATATATGTAT